>JAGPOW010003182.1:29768373-29784175 GCA_030014935.1 Caiman crocodilus
TAGAAGTCAGGCTGATGGGCCTATAGTTAGCCAGATCCACTTTCCTCCCTTTCTTGAAGATAGGCACCACATTGGCCATCTTCCAGTCTTTGGGCACTACATCAGAACGCCAAGAGTTTTCAAAGATCTGTGCTAGAGGCTGGGCTATGAAGCTCGCCAGCTCCTTGAGCACCCTGGGGTGAAGATTGTCAGGGCCGGCTGACTTGAAGTTATCCAGCTTCTCAAGATGTTCCTTCATGAAGTCAGCATTAATGGAGGGCAGGGGATCACCCTCACCCAGACTTCCCTATTCCGTAGCGGACATGGGCGTCCCATGGGACTCCCATTTAATAGGCTGGCTTTTTCCTGGGCGTCAGTTGTCAGTTGCCCCATCTGGTTCAGTGGGGGTCCAATGTTGCCCCTGCTTTTCCTCTGGCTCCCCACATATCTGAAAAAGGACTTTTTATTGTCCTTGATGCTCAAAGCTAGTTGGAGTTTAGTTGCAGCCTTGGCTTTCCTGGTATGCTCCATACAGGACCAGACTAGTGCAGAATAATCCTCCTTGGAGGTGACTCCCATCCTCAATTCTTTGTAGGCCTTTCATTTTAGCCTCAGGAGGTCTGTTAGGTCCCTGGAGAGCCAGGGGGGCTGATGTGCCCTCTTGCTGGCTTTCCTCCAAGATGGAATAGACTTAGTTTGTGCATTGAGGACCTCTCCCTTGAGGAGTAACTACTCTTCTTGAACTCCGCTCTCCCTCGGGTCATGGTTCCTTAGGGCCTCACTGACAAGCCTCCTGAGCTAGTCAGAAGTCCTTGACTTCAGGAAAGCCAACTTTGTGTTGCTGACTGACTTGCCAGCTTTTCAGTGGATGGTGAAGGTGATTAGCTCGTGGTTGCTGTCACCCAGCTTCCCATCGATCACTAGGTCGCCGACTAGGTCTTTCTCAGGAGCCAGTACCAGGTCGAGCAGCGCTTTGACTCTCGTTGGCCCATAGACTTCTTGTGTCAGGTTGAGGTCATCCACGCATGAGAGGAAGCTTTGCGACCGCTCAGATTTTGCTGAGCAATCCTCCCACGAGATGTCCGGGTAATTGAAGTCACCAATGAAAACCATGGTCCTGGAGCATGCAGCCTCAGCTGGTTCCCAGGCAAACTCCTGGTCAAGTTCAGGACTTTGGGTGGGAGGTCTGTAGTAGACTCCCACCATTGTGTCCCCTGTGTTGTGTTCCCCACGGATTTTAACCCAGAGGGTCTCCAGTTGTGCACTCTGGTCGCCAATATTGGATTGCAGGGATGTGTAGCTTTCTTTAACATACAGAGCTACACCCCTGACCCTTTTATCTACACAATCCCTCCTGTACAAGGTATACCCATCTATACCCGTGGACTAGTCATGGGTGGAGTCCCACCAGGTCTCCATTATCCCTATGACATCATAATTATTTGCATTGAGCAGAAGGATGAGCTCCTCCTGCTTATTTCCCAAGCTCCTGGCATTTATGCACAGGCAGGCAAGTGTCCCTTGGGGAGCTCCTTCCTTGCCCACAGATTTTACCAGGGCTGGGCAGGGGTGGGCTCCCTTAAGTGCCTTGACCCGCTGGCTTTGCAAGGATTGCTCAGTGGGCCAGCAGTGGCGGTAGTCCCCTGGTCCCCCAGCGGGCTTAGTTTAAAGCCAGGTGGAGCAGGTCAGCCAGTCTAGCTGAGAAGAGCCTCGTCCCTAGGGGAGAGAGGTGGAGGCCATCTCTTCCCAGCAGCTTGCTGCTTCTCTCGCCAAAAAGCGGGCTGTGGTCATGGAAGCCAAAGCCTTCCCGATGACACCAGCACTGCAGTCTTTGGTTGACCATGTGGATCCTCCTCTCCCTCCTCAGCCCATAGCCTGAGACTGGGAGGATCGACGAGAACACCACCTGTACCCCCAGACCCTTTAGCCCCGCTCCCAAATCCCTGTAGCGCCTCATGATCTGGCTGGCAGCACTCTGAGCCATGTCATTGGTGCACACATGAATAAGGAGCATGGGACAGTGGTCTGTGGGTTGGAGGAGCTTTGGGATCATCTCCGCAATGTCTTATATGCGGGCCCCTGGGAAGCAGCAGACTTCTCGGGCTAAGGGGTTGAGGTGGCAGATTGCCCCCTCAGTCCCCCTCAGGAGGGAGTCTCCCACAACAAACACCTTATGTTTTGTCTTGGGGAGAGCAGGGGCAGGAGCTGCAGTTGGGCCCAAGTTGCCTGTGGGAGCCGGCAACCCAGCAGGCTCTGCTGGAGCAGCAAGAGGTGTGTACCTGTTGCTCAGTTCTGGCAGGGGAGGGGCCTTGGTGCAGCAGGCCTTAAGGCCCTTGACCATTGTTGTCCATGCCCCTGGCTGGACAGAGCAGGAGGTCCTGGAGTCCTCCTTTGGCCTGGAGAGAGACTGTGGTCTACCCTTTGCCTCCCGGGGGAGAAGGGCCTGGTAGTAGGAGTCTACCTCCTGCTCGCAGTCCCTGATGGCACACAGTCTCTGGACTGTGGCCTGGAGCTCCTCCAGCTAGCGTGCCAGAGACCCCAAAAGGGAGCAGACCTCACAAGGGGAGGTCACCATGCTCCCAGGCCCCAGCGCCTGAAAAAGGGACAGGCAGCCCCCGCAGCCGAGAGCCAGGGGCTCTGTCTGCGTGAAGCCCGGAACCATGGGCTCCGTCTGGGTGGCAGTCTCTGAGGTGCCAGAGGTGGGGGCCGCGGAGCCCAAGGGGATCATGTGTAGGGGGTGCATGTGTAGAAAGAGACACTTAACTGAGGAGCTAATTAGTCAATTCCACAGTAAAGCACGTGTATAATGCACCCACTAAGTAAAAGTATTCAGTTCAGTGCTTCTGTCTGTAAGCCTATCAGTATTTTCCACCTTGTTCCAAGATCTCACTCATCAATTTTGCTATGAAATACAAGGAGGGCGGAGGGATAGAGGGGGGCATATTTTGGATACCATAATGTAACTGTTCTTGCAAAGCAATCCTCTTGGCTATGTAAAAAACATCTTATTTCCTTCATGCAAAAAGCTGTTTTCTAGGAGCCAGAGTCGATAGCCTTACTCATATGGCACTCTCTTAAAAATTTAAATCAATTGTACTATGGCTGCAGAGAGACCAAAACCAAATGAAATAAAGGGGTCTTTTTCAACAGAATCAGCATCTAAAACTTTTGCATATATAAAAAATATTATGATTTAATTCAATCACTTGGGAAACCTAATTAGCTTCTCAATAAAAGGCATCCTTAAAAATAAAATAAGTGTCCATACAATGGAATCACATTCATTCAATTAACTTATTTCTAAACCAGTTTAGTTAATAGCTTTCTTACGTTTACAAGACCTATAAAATTCTAAAATTCCAATTCCAAAAACTTGCCTAAATGGCAAATGGCTTCAGGCTAGGAATCTGAATTAAAATACAAGCAGCAAACGGTACAGCACTGGCTACATAGCTACTGTACTAGGACACAACCCTTGTAACTTCTTTGAGGGGAATGAAATTTAAAAAAACCCATGGCTCTGAGAAATATTAGCAAGATCTACACAGATGTTTCTCAAGATTTAATGTACACATTCTTCCAGTTCTGGCAACAGAGGAACACTTTCATGTACATAACTGGATGGAATAATAGCTAAATGAACATAGGCTTCTGAATCTCCTGTTCTGCTATGTCATTCTCTTATTCTTTCAGCAGATTCCTACTTGCTCTTTAGCACCAAACTTGAGAAAATCATTGTTGATAACATCTGTTCTTTGCATGCTTATGTGCAAAAGATATAAAACTAGTTTATATCATTTGGGCTATTACACAAATTGACACTTATGGAGTGAAAATAAATAAAAAAGCTAAAATGGGCCAAGAAAACATGATTTAAAGATTCAAAAGAGCTCTGTAATCAGAAGCTTATCTTGCTTTGGTTGAGGAGCTCTATATATTCCAGAACAGGACTGGTTATTTAGTAATTTTAGATTTTACACACCACTTTTGCATATCCAATTCTTTTCATGTGGTGCAGATATAATTTAAGAATATAAATAGTCATTGTAGTAAACAGCTTCACATCTCATAGCACAAAGTCCATTACAGTACAAATAACATAAACGTTTTAATCATTATTTACTGTCTAAGAGCATTCAGTCTCTGTGGGTAATTTAAACATGACCTGAAAAGTGGCAGCAACTTATGCATAGAGGTGTCTATTTGTGTACTGTTTTATGATAATCTCTAGTCTGGCAAGGGTTTTTAAATTTTAATAAACAATAAAACATCATGTGATGGCACACTATATATATGACATAGATGTAACATCCAAACATCACAAAATCACTTCCAAAGTCCAAGCAGTTATTAATTAACTACCCACCAGAGCATAAGACCAGTTATTGAAATCTAAGACAGCTTTAAAGCATCTTGTAAAACAACACAAAGATTTATGGATGTACCATCATCGGTACCTGTACCATCATCAGTGCGGATTTTTGGCCACAAATATGAAACAATTGAAGATAAGATAACCCATAAAGAATCCATACAAGTTTCAATGTATTCTGGGATAGGATATCATGTTTTTATACTCTGACCCTTTAAAAACTTACATAGTTCAGTTACTTTTGTACAAAGGACTATACAAAGTCAACTCAATGTAACTATTAATATGCATAAAATGATTCATGCCTATAAAAGTTTGTAGTATTAGAACCTCAGTCAGTGCTGCGTATACATCCCCTCAATGGGTGTGTCTACATAAGATGCTTTACTGCACATTAAACTAAGCTAATACATAGTAAAGAATTACTGTCTACACATGCACAGCAATTACGGAGCAGTATATTCATGCAATGCACCGTCTTCTAGTACCTGTAGATACAGGTACTAGAAAAACAATGCATTAACTAAGAATGCACTGTACCACATGTGTAGATGCTGACTGGGAGAAATTGATGCTGACAGCAGGGGCCACACAGGATCAAGGAGAGCTGTCATGGCTGCTAGGCAGCTGCTTCCCAGCCACATGGAGATTGGGATGGGTTTCGTTTCCATGTGGCTGGGAGGTAGTTGCTTGGCAGCTTGACAGCTCTCCCTGCCCTGTGGAGATTGGAGGGGTCCTGATCTCCATCTGCCTGCCCAGCTGAGACAGCTTCCCCCATCCCTTTGGGGCCAGCCTGATCTCCCCTGAGCTGGGATGGAGCTGCTTATCCAGCTGGGACAGCTTCCCTCACTTTCCAGAGCTTGGGGTTAGTCCCTGGTGCTCCCTGCCAGCCTGGGGCTGGCACCCAGGAGAACCTGGAACTCCTCCTGGCTGCTGCAGGGGGGCAGAGTAGGGCAGGAGTAGCTCTGGACTGTTCTGTTCCTATTGGGTTCAATTTGCTCTCAATGGGGGCATACATACAGATATGTGCCATGGAGTTCTTTAATGAGTTTGAATTTTCTGTACAGAAATTCTGTACAGAAATTCTGTACAGAAATTTTCTGTACAGAAAATTCAGGAGCATTAATTGCATGTGTAGATGCACCCAATGTGATTGCATTCAATAACATCAATTTAATATTGTATATCATTACATTAATTTAAGTAATGTGGAACATCAATGTGAAAACTGCATGTAGATTCACATTAGTTATAATTTGGGGACAAATTCCATACTATTATATAATTAGGGCTTAGTTTAAAAAATAAAAATGTAGTATGCAAAAAAAGAGAAATTATAGTAAAATATATAAAGATTCCATTAAGAAGTCTCAAAATTTCTCTAGAATTTAAGAGTGTCACTGAAAAAAGTTTTCAGACAGTTCAGGAAGGAAATCTTTTTGCTGTGGACTGATTTGAATTTGCAGGGAGAGACAATTACTTCAAGGATTTTTTGCTCTTCTGTTGCATTGGCATGTGAATCAAGACCAACTGCATCAAGTTTAGAAATAGAAATAGGATAAGAATCAATCCTGAGGAGAGGAGTAGAACACCTCATTTTCCTCAATGAAATGTTGACTGTAATATTTTAAAAGCCAATGCTGTTAGTGGTTAATTTTTTTTACTGGTTACCTTAGCAAAAAGATTTGGAAAAATATCCTTATCTGCTACTGATGAACATAGTGGCAGTTATAGGATGACAGAACATTTAATCAAGTCAGCTCTTTCATTTCCAAACAGAAAGTGGTGGATCTCTTAGCTCAGATCTTTCTCCCTGAAAGGAGAAATTTCTGGGATGTCCCTTTAGCTGAATTGTCCAGCCACGCCTAACCTGAAGACCTGTAAGCTTCCACTGTGCTTCTCAGCTTCCTTCATAACCCGAATACAGAGGATTCGGGTTATGAAACTTTCCCTTTAGTTCTGCCCTCTATCTCCAGCCAGATCCAGAGGAAATGCTACAAGGACACACTGAATGCATACCTGAAGAAAACAGATGCCAACATCAAGAGCTGGAAAGGGCAGCTTGCTAACTGACTCCAGTGATGTCAACCTCAAACATAGCAGCCTGTTTTGAGGTAATGTGTTTTGCCCTCAAAGCAAAGAAATGAGTGCAGAGGAAAGAAAAGGAGAGGAATCCCAGGCTATAGCCTATGCTACCCTATGGAAAGACCTACAACTCTTAAGTCATCTCAATGAACCGTGGTAGATCATCATTGAATTTAGAGACTGCCAATGACTTTCTCTAAGAGGTTATTCTTGTGCCTGATTAACCCAGGTTGGATCAAACCAAGTCAAGATTATGTCAAATCATCAAATTTAAGTTCAGATTTTCTGTGTGTGCACAAGGCTTGAGTCTAAAAGAAACATTCAAGTGATAACTAAAATTAAGTTTGTTGTAAAGACAAACCATTAGCATATGACTATGACCTCTGAACCACACAAGGAAGCACTGAAATGAAGCATGGCACATCTGCTCAATAATTCACTGCTGCAAGGTATCTACGTTATATCCATTTAAACTTACAGCAAACGTTTCACTGTAGCAGTCCCTAATATGATCCTTTGACAGTGTAGACATGCCCTTAGTGGCAGCCAAAAATGTGTAACATTCTTTTTTTACTCTTGATAAAATCAAAGGAAATCAAATACACCGTCTCTAGCATGTTCCTGACAACCAAACTCTCTGCTATCTGTTTAAACAAATACATCAATACAAACTGATTTTGGTTTTAGAAAAGGTGTTTTTGTCCCTATGCAACTGAATGATGCAAAACCAAATTCCACAGGGTTAAAAGGATGCTATGTTGCTACATGTTGCTTTAGAATTTTTTAAGGAAACCTTCAAAGTACATATCCCTTTATGTATAATTTTGCAAAGATTTTCCTGTAATGTGTTTTCTTAAAATTCTATTTGCAGCACCACAGGATGCTGAATTGACCCAAGATAACTAACTTAAATGCAAGAAATCATTGTTACATCTTAGGAACAAGCAGTACATTTTATGAAGAGATGCAATCCTGGTTCTGTGAATCATTTGCCAGTTATGGGAAAGGAAAGTAGAAGGGTCCAACTACATTAGAATATTTCTTTGGGGTCACCGCTAGTACTGGTAATATGTTACTATATGAATGTTTGCTACAGAATCTCAGCTTTTTGTCTACCAGATAGTTAGCCTTATTAAACAGATAGTATGGCAGATAGCGGAGAGGGGAAATGGGAAGAATGGTTCAGGGAGTACAAAAAGGTTAAGATGACCTTCAAATTCTTGTACTGGTTTCAAGTATTTTATTAGGTGAACTTGGAGATTTTTCAAATAATGTTTACTTATCCTATCTAAAAACATTTCCTGTGTTTAAGACACAGCTTGAAATATGTAACTGCCAACAGCAATTTTTTTTTACTGTGTCAATGTGGTAAATCATTTACTCAAAAAAAAAAGCAGAGAACTAACTGATTTGTCTGTCGTCTTTCCTGTCAAGATTGCCCTCGCCTTGGCTTTGGTCAGAGGGAAGGACTTTATGTATGAGTCATACAAATGCTTGGCGAGGGCTCTCAGGTCAGCAGATTCAGGGTTTAGCTGGTCGATGTCACTGGAAATCTCCGCCAAGAGCTTCTCCTTCTCAGCTTGTGGCATTCGCCCAAACCTGATAGCTAAAGAAGATGACAAATTATTACATTAGTCATGGCTGCACCTAAACACACATGGTTTTTTAAAATAATCCTTTTCTCATTTTTCATAATGATCTTTCTAAAATTTCATTATCATTAAAACAATGCTTAGGTAAGCAAGAGGAAAAATTATTGCACTTGGTAATGTGGATGGGCAACCAAAAGGCTTCAGGAGTTGTTGTAAGAGCACAATTAGGGTGTAGGCAGAAGTCCAGCTCCCTGGTCTAACCATTACAACCTATGAATCTGTGGTGCTTTACAAGAAGGAACCATGAGTTTGATTGATTCTCCTGACTTACAAACATTAGATGTTGGGTTGGAAGGGTCAGGGACTGAGCTCTAATTTGGAAATGATCCAGGGAGGGAGGCTGCATCTCTACAGACTCTTTCCCTAGTCCTGCCCCCCCGTTCCCTGAAGCCCCCAGTGCTGTCTCAGGATGGGAGAGGGAGAAGGCAAGGGAGGGAGGTCCATTCTGGGGTTTCCCCAGCCTGTGCTGGAGCGGCAGGGTGTGGATTGAAGCCTCCCGATCTTAGGAGGACTTTGGAGTGCCTTCATTTAAATTCTCATGTAACGAGCATTCAGATTATCAGATCAGGCCCTTTAAAGTTCTCTGTGGCCATCCACTTGTGTTAGTTTATGGCTGGACAGAGCTTTCAGAGGCCAGATTGGGCAAAAAGTGTTACTTCTGTCTGAACCCCTAGAGAAGGAAGCAATCTGTATCATTAAGCAGTCAGAAGGCATGTCAGACGAACAGGGACCCTTGCTTTCTGTGATAAAAAAAAAATCCTCAATTTTTGGATTAAAAAAAGGAACTCAAAATCCACATTTTCCCATGATTAAAATGAAACGCCACTATCACCACTATATATATTATACATAGTGGCGTTTCATTTTAATTATGAGAAAATGTGGATTTTGGCTTCCTTTTTTCAATCTGAATATTGGGGATTTTTTTATCAGAGAAAACCAGGATGCCTGAAGATGAGCATCATTAACCTTGCACATGACATTAGGAGAGTCAAGAGGCCTTGAGTTGTTGGTTCAGTTACTTTTAGGGTCTTGGGCAAGTCACTATACTTCCTTGTCTCACATTCTCCACTCAAAAGTCCCTACAAGTTTCATTGGGGTACTAGGAGGATCAGCTAATATCTGTAAAGTGCTAAATAATTGGGGTGACCATATGGGACAATATGAAATCTGGGACAAAGTAAAATCTAGGGCACTGCTTCATTCCACTCAAGTCTGCAGTGTTGCTGCAGACAGAGATGAGGTGGGGCAGCATGTTGCAATTCTGATACTACTATTCAGGCAGCTAACAGAGTGGCCTGTTAATGACCCATTATTCTTTACTTCACAGGTATTAACAACCACCTCCCCTTTTTAAGGGTCATTCCACTAACCAAACTAACCTATTATAGGGAAATTTTGCTGTCTGCTAGGGCTTCCTATTTCATAGCTCATAGTGTATCACCGCCCTGCCCTGTGCCCAGGAAGCTCATTTTAATTTTCCTCAGCCAGTTGGACATGCTTCTAAAATCCATGACTGTTCCAGTCAAATCAGGACATATGGTCACCCTATAAATAATAGAAAGTGTGATCAGAAGTCATTATTAGGAGAATTAAGGGGTGAGACAGAAGACAAAATCCTGAAAAACAGACAGCTTTTAAAAGGCAGCTTAACAAATGCAGGTTTGTTGTTTTTAAGTTAAAAATAAAGAAAAAGACAAGGAAATGGTAGGTGTTGAAAGTTAGTCCCAAACACATGCTATGTTAACATAACAGGAAGTGATTTTTCCTAATTACTTTACCTCATAAGAGACCAACTCAAATATAAGGCAGGATACAAGGCTCATGTCTGTACATCTATGTATTATCCAAAGGATTGTTTGTGCGTATGGGAATAGATATTGAAAAATATTTCAAACAGTTTGCTAATGGACTTAATTTTTATACTGAATTAAGTGCATGGATTACATCAGTTTTGTTGAAGAAAATAGGACAGAAAGGGCAACAAGATTAGACAGAAAGAAAAAAAATCAAGAGATAAAATAAAAAGAAAAACCCAAGTTTTTGGTTTACATTGGGTAGAGATTTTCCAGTTGCCAGAGTTTTGTCTCTTTTTGAATCTAATATGTTAACACAGGACTTCTAAACCAGGGGCACTTATTTGAATTATGCCTTTTTCCTATTGTAAGAATACTTGTAGGAATCCTCTTTACACTGTGTTGTCGGAACAGAAATAGCATTTTCATCAAGGCTGAAAATAATCTGTGATGACATAAAAGCAAATCAGAACCATTTAGCACCTGTATACTCACTAAGGTTCATACCTAGTAAAGACAGGATTGTTTATTCTTACAATTTCCATCATCGTTGTCTTTCAGTAGAGCTGTACCACTAAAAGAAACATGCTATCTTGCTTGAAATGTTCTGGGAGTCCCTTCAGTTCACATTTCAGAATTAAATCAGAATGGAAGGAAACCTAGCAGTTCAGCTGGGACTGCTTAATACATACTATATTTAGGTTTTTTTCCACCAAAATGTCCCCTGCTTATAATTTCTTCATATGGAAACTTCTGAATAATCGCCAATTGATATTTTTTTTTGGACCAGAGTCCATCGTATATTCTTTTTCTTTTTTTTTCCACAGGGAGAGTAAATGTACTTGGTCAGCTACCAGCAATAGTTTCCAGTGAGATATCACTGCCAACCCTCCTGATTACTTACGGCTTGGGAAAAGCATTCTCCAAAATCCCAACTACAAAACATTTAAAAAAAAAGAAGAACTGCCATATGTGAATTTGGATGGCAGCACGATGGCTCAAAAGAAGTCAAACAATTCTTTAAGAATGAGATGAAGAATCCTGCATCAAGAACATGCTTTCATGTGTATTTCTGGCAGCCTGTGTCACTGTAACAGGTGTAAAACCTCTCTTTCCTGTAGTCTATGACCTGGTGCCCTTATGTATTCCCTGCTCAGCACCTCCGCATCACTATAACAGTGCTGGTACACTGGTAGCTGGCCTGATGTCCCTCCTCCCAGTAATTCACCGCAGTCAATTTTTTCTGTTGACTTCAGTGGGCTCTGGATCAGGTCTAGGGAGATGAAAGACCCTTCTATATAGGAGTTTCCTCCCACAGCCTCATGAGCAGGTGGGATGTGTAGGTTCTTTGGCAGGGCCTGTCACTGACAAGTCACTTCCATCACAAGATACTAGAATTGTAGATGGACAGTAAAATTCAGTGCTAATATGAACAAAAACATTACAGTCAAATTCAAACCTACATTAAATCTATTAATATTACTGAAATGCTCAAATCAATAATAATAATAATAATACCAGGGATGATTTAAGCCCCAAATGCTTAAATAAATATTCTGAGGGAGCATCTACACGTAATGCTTTACTGTGCATTAGATTAATTGAATGTGCAGTAAAGCATCACCATAGGCTAATTAGGCTAATGCACCATTTGCTAGTACCAGGAATACAAGTACTAGATTAATGGTGCATCTGCTACTGTGCAGTAGCACATTTGTAGATCTGACCAGGAGAAATTTGCTCCCAGGCAATGGGGGGGCAGGGTGTCACTGCTTGGTTAAGCTCCGAGGCAGAAGAGGAATTATGCAGGAGGGGAACTATCTTCCTGATCCCCCGTGTGGCTGGGAGTGCTGTCCCAGGAGTTGGGATAGCTGCATCCCAGCCATGTGGAGATCGAGTCAGGACCCAATCCCCACCGAGCCCAGGAGAGCTGTCCCCACACATCAGGGACATTACCTTCCAGACACATGAGGATCAGGAGGGTCCCAATCCCTATGTGGCCAAAACAGCTTGGCTGCTAGCCACATGGGGATCAGGACCCTCTCAATCCCCAAGTGGCTGGAAGAGTTGTTCCTGCTCAGTGGGGATGCTGCTTGCCAGCCACATGAGGATCCCACATGGCCGGCAGGCAGCACTGCTGCCAAGCAGGGACACCTTTTCTGGGTATGTGAGGATCAGGACCAGCCCCCATACCCAATGTCAGCCCTGGAACTGGCACCCAGGGTACCCTGAAGCTCCCCCTGGCTGCTGCAGGTGGGCACAGCAGGGCAGAAGCACCTTAGATTAAGCTGTTTCTGTCAGGTGCAATTTGCTCCTGACAGGGGTGCACATTTAGATGTGACCTGGAGTGCTTTAATAGCCCTGAATAAAATTCAGGGTCATTAACTGCAGGTGTAGATGTGCCCTGAATGGAAAAACAGTGCCTTGATTTTAAAGTTGAACTAGATTCTGTTGCTATGACCAGAACTTATACATCTAAATGGGTGCAGCTATACGTGCGCTTTAATGTGCAATAACCTATTTTACTGCACATTAAAGTGTTATGTAAAAAATTGCGTAATTACACTAATGTATAGTAAAACAGGCTACTGTCTATTAAGCATCACTTTAAAACCATGCATATTCATTACTGGGCATTTAGAACCCATTTCTTTAGTACCTCACATTGGAGGTACTAAATTTAAAGCACATTAGAAAAAGTGCCTTAATGCACCCAATAGCACTTACTCAGCCACATGGGTTATATACATTTTTGGACTCATACACAGTTTATCATCCTGTAATGTTTGAATTTATGCTTCTCTTACATCCCAACCAGGATGTACACCACACCACAGGTCAGACATTATCTAGTTCCTTCTCCTGCCCTCTCACTGCACTGTTCATTTTAGTCACAGGATAGAGAGCAGTATGGAAATTTATGGCGCACTGACAGCAGATAGCTAGGCTAGAATGCAAACCTTATTTTCTTTCAGGGCAGCCATCACCTCACTGAGACATGCATTAACTTGCTCAATACTTCCTGGGCTCATAGATCTCTCTTTCTCTCCCTCTTTTTTTTTTGGCTAACAGGGGTCTAACTTCTGAAGGAGGTGGGACTGGTTAATAACTGACCTATGTGGTAGGCATTACAGCACTATGGTGAGAAGTCAATTTGGCAGTGGCAATAAGAAGGTTAAAGCTTTAGCTGCAAGGAGAATGTGACACTGAGGAGGAGTGGGCTCTGGCCTACAGCATGCCCAGCACAGATTGAGTACTAGAAGTCATTCCAGCTTCCATTCCAAAATGGGAATTAGCTCCCTTACTTAAAACACCCATTCCAATTTTGGGGGCTAATTTTCAGGGGAAAGGTCCATATTGTATGCAGATAAATATGGCATATGCCTGCCTGCCTAATGAGAAACCCATGGAGCATGTGCAGTAGCTGTGTGTACTTTTGTGCATTCACACTGCATGAGTAATAAAATAGCAAATGGTGCATAAAGCTGCTTACAGACATTCGGAACTGGGTGGGGAGTGTTAGACGGAGGTTAGATCATGTTAAAAATGGTCACCCGATCTTAGTTTGCCCACATGTGGACCTTGCACTCAGCCCTAATTAAAATGAATTAAGTGTGAACTGTACAGAAGTTCCAAGAATGTTAGATTGTTCTAAAAATGGACACTCCAATCTAAACTAACCCTACCTCTGAGGTAGTCTATCTTAAATTGGGTTGCCCATTTTTAGACCAATCTAACTTTCCTGAACTTCTGTATAGTTCACAGCACAGCCCCAGGGCTGGGTAAGCCAAGCCAGTGGCTCCAGAGCCTCTGGCACTGGGCCATTTTTAGCCCCACAGTCCCTCTCCACTGCAGCCCAAAACCCCCATCCCACAAGCCACTCCCAGTGCTGGTTTTATCAGTGTTCATCAATGTTGGGAGCCAAGGAAGTAAGTCCCGGGGGGAGAGGGGAAGAAGGGATTGGGGTTGTAGGTTCACTAGGGAGACTAGGGAGCTAAAAATATCGCTGCGTCCCTCCAAGCCCTTCTGCAGACATCGTGAGCCTGCCTACCACCACCCCCAATCCTGACAAACTCTTTCAGATCCAAGCAAGCCTCCTGCAGATCCTGCCTACTCCCTTAATCCTCCCATGGATCCTGCTTGCTCCCTGATCCACCTTCCCCCTATCCTGACTTACTTTAGATCGGGTGGCTATTTTTAACTCGATCTAACCTCCCCCTAACCTCCTTGAATGTCTGTACCCAGCTTGAGTGCCAAAAACACCACTTAAACAGCTGGGCAAGCACCATATGTACATGAAGAGTAATAGAATTTGGATTTATCTGTATATCAAGGATACTGAAAATTCATTTGTTTTTGCTATTGCTCATTAATATCAGGAATCATAAAACTGAAGTCACAGTAAGTATACTAAACTGATTCCTTTAAAATTCTCTGCATGAAGATTTTTCTCACATTTCCTTATAAAACTCACTTGAAGACTTTTCATGTTGAAAACTATGGGAACTTCAGCTGCATCTGGGCAAGAAGGGACATGTACCTGTAGCGGCATAAATTGCTTCAGTGCATGCCCTGGTATGTGTGCTTTATTGCCAGACAAATTGTCCCTCAAAAGGCAAACTGCCCTTGCCCAGCTCCTCCCAGCTTTTCAGCCAGGGATAGCTGGAGATTGGAGACAGTCTTACCTGGTGTCCTGGGGCATTTTACATGTCCTCTCGATGTGGCACTGTGTACTTTTAATTAGCAAGCTACACTAATTAAAAGCACCCATGTATCACATGTATCAGCAGTGCCATGTGCCTCCACTCTGAGAAAATGGGGGCAGTACGCTTTGAACTAAAGCATATTGAATGTGTTGTAGTTCAAAGCACGGTGCTGCCATTTTCTCAGGGTGGATATGTGCTGCACGGCTGATACACGTGATGTGTGAGACTGCCAAAGTGCATCAATTTACATGCTCCAGTGTGCTGGATTTCCAGTGTGTTGGAACAGGCTCCCTGCATGTGTGTAAGTGTCCCTGGTGGTGTGCTAGAGCAGCAGGGGCACAAGTCAGGCAACACAGAGGCTGGGACAGTAGCTGACGCATGCTTATTTTTTGTGTGTGGTGCCACATTTTATTCTGGCATTTTTGTAGCACAGTACACATTTTAACATTCACCATGTGCAGTTTGTGGCACCACAAAGAGGTTTGTGGTGTTACAAACCGCATGCCCCTGTTTGTCTGGACATGGCCTGTGTGTTGATTTCATACTGTTGGCATCAAAGATTGATCTATAAGTTTTTACAGAATTTTTATGCTTAAAGAACCCTAATGCTTCCTCTTTGCTGTGATACAAGTATACCGTGATATACATTCCCACAGTTTACATAGTTCCATAGTTTATAAGCTTGCTTCCTTTTTCTTAAAATTCTACCTGGAGCATAATTTTGGAAGAATATGAATGAGACAGAAAATAAGCAAAGCATTAATAAATTCAACAAAATATCTCTGAAACAATAAATTAAATTTCTCCTTTGTTGAAAAAACACAGGACCCTTAGTTCTATATGTAGAGTTAAAAAATGGCTTCTTATAGAAAAATGGTTTTTATAGAAATACTGATTTTCTGGTTATTCAAGGAGAGACTTCTTGTTAATCACTGAATACTGTTAATCATAGTATCATAGTATCTAGGGTCAGAAGGGACGTAAAGCAGGCCATCCAGTCTGACCCCCCGCCAATGGCAGGAACGAGTGCCAGGGTCACAGAACCCCAGCCAAGTACCTATCCAATCTGTTCTTGAAGGTGCCCAAGGTAGGAGCAAGAACCACTTCCCTAGAAAGCTGGTTCCACATCCTAGCCACCCTAACTGTGAAGTAGTGTTTCCTAACGTCCAACCTAAACCTGCTCTCCAGTAACTTGTGACCATTGGTCCTAGT
>JAGPOW010003182.1:29784275-29815264 GCA_030014935.1 Caiman crocodilus
TTAGGGTGGCTAGGATGTGGAACCAGCTTCCTAGGGAAGTTGTTCTTGCTCCTACCTTGGGCATCTTTAAGAGTAGATTGGATAGGTACTTGGCTGGGGCCCTGTGACCCTGGCACTCGTTCCTGCCATTGGCAGGGGTTCAGACTAGATGGCCTGCTTTAGGCCCCTTCTGATCCTAGGTACTATGATACTATGATACTATAATGTAACACAAGGCCAACTGTAATACCACGTACATAAAACAGATAAACTGAATATATTACATTATTTCATATGAGAATGCAATCAAACTATGACATTTCAAACTCCTGCTGACAGCACAAAGGGTTAATCAAAATAAAGTTTAAATTACTTTTTATAGTAGACTGCATGGAATCATAGTGTGAAATTCAGATTTTCATTAAAATCATATATGTTCTTATGCAGGCTGGTTACACACTTGAATGAGTGTCAAGCTTTTGACAATTAGCAACATTATATTTTATGATTAATGTGTCCGCTTAAAACATATTTGTTCATTTTGCAATAACGTCACTATGGCAAAGTGTCCTACAATACTCTGATGCCTTTGTAGAGCTCTTGCCAACAAGCTGAACTCCACCTCCCACCTCTCTTTTGAGGAAGGATTGACAAAATGATGACTCAACTTAAATGTTGTCTAGAGAGACTTGGCAGGTTCTTAAAGTGAATTTTCTAACCTTAAGGCAAAATAAGACACAATATTGGTGTTAAAATTTAGGATCTGTGATACAAACAGATTATCACATTTGCTCACATAAATAGTAACAAATACTAAATTCATACTGCAGTTTCTAGACACAAAGTATCTACAGAGACAAACTCATGCTTTAGGACACTTGGTATTTACCATATATCTATTGTCTCATTAATCAAATGGAGATAGTGCCACTAGCTATTTGCATTTACATCCTAATTCTGCAAAGTAGGGAGAAATGCCCGAGACATGAATTGGAATGGGATTTAGTAGAAGTTGGCAGTTCTCATTATTTCATCAGCAATACTTAGGGACAAGCCCTGGGAAGGCATTGCACTTTCCTAACAAAGGCTAGGCATTGCATGCAAGTTGATAGTCAAACTGCTCCGTTATGTTAAATCCTGTTTCTAAGTGGTATTGTATCTGTATGCAATAAATTCTTAAGTAAGCACACGTTCTGAGAATTTCAGATGTACATACTATGAACTCCCTAAAGCAGGGTCTTAGATTTCAAACAATTATTATTTTAAAATAGAGCCTAACTAGAACTAGACTAGATACTGGGCACATCTACCTAAGATGCTACTGTCCAGTGGTTACTGTGCATTTATTTAGTACTTGTACAAGCAAGTACTAAACAAATGTGTAGCAACTAGAGTTATTGTGCAGGAGCACCAGCAAATGTCTTTTAAGTGACGCTACTGTGCAGTAGCCTAAAAATACTGTGCAGTAGCATATTAGCACTGTCTATGCTGATGTGCTACTGTGCAGTATTATTCAGCTGCTGCAGTCAGTGTTTCACATAGATGTGCCCACTGATATCAGGCAAGATTCTGAGAACTTTTTAACTAATACAAATTGTTCTGTTCCTTTCAATTGGGACTATTTTCAGGAGTGAAGGTTTGCAGGATTGAGCTTTTAAACTGGAAAACTCATTGGAAATAGTCCACTTTTTATAAGGCTACTTTTGTGTATAAGAAAAAGAAAAAAAGGACCATGTGTTACTTCTCCATGTTATATTTAAATATTCTTTCAGCTCTAAAATAATTTACCAACTTCCACAAGTTCTTAAATGATAAGGTTTAATTTATTTTTTTCCATCCTGAAATCTTTTGAGGTCAAAGTTCTTTTAGCAAAAGTCTACTGAAACATACCTAAATGATCTACCATTGCAGAGGTCAACATTATTTTTTGGCAGAGTGCTGATAATACTGGCCATCAGCAACAAGCCAGACTGGGGCTCTGCAGATGCTGGTGTAGCTGTTTGCACCCCTCCCCAGTTGCCTGCCACAGCCAAACCAGGCTCTGGGTAGGCCTCTGCCACCTGCTAGAGAGCCCAGGCTGCTCACAGCAGGTGGTGAGGAGGCTGCAAGAAGCTGCATCAGGGTCTGTGAAGTCCCAGCTTAGCTTGTTGCTGGCAGCAGGTACACTTGTGCTCCTTGGCTAGGGACAAAAAGTCTGAGCCTGAATTGATTCAATCTTTGCAGGTTAGTCTAATCTGGCTAGGCTGAATTGGTTTGTAACTGGACAGACATTCTCTATGGACAGAAAATTCAGGAACATGCCTGCAGTGAGTCAAGCTAGAAGTTGGGGGGGGGGTACAATAGCAGCCCTTCCTTCCCTTGTATAGTGCTGAGCTGGCAGGGGGATGGGGTGTATAGCTCAGCTAATTAGGGAGGTCTGCCTGCACCATCACAGGCCTTTCCCCACTGGGTGTTCAAGGCGTAGGAGTGTTGCCAGACCCCAGTCCCTTGCTATCATTCTGAGGCAAGGGGCAGGGGGATGCAGTGCATGCATCTGTTGACGATATGGAGCTTTTCAATCTCCCTCCTTGCTTCTTTATACGGTCTGCAGCAAACTAACAGGCAAACAGGTCAGCAGGGAGCTGATAATAGTGTTTTTCACATCATCAGCAAAACAATAGCCTCTTTCCATTAGTTAAAACTCTTCAGTTTACCAACTTACCTAAGCGGTCACTGTTCTGTCTGGGTGTCCCAGTGAAATGGGAGACACAAGACAGACACCTCTCAGCATTAGCTAGCATATCATATGCCTAGGATCCATGGGGCTGAGGTCTGTACTGTGGGAGATGAGAAGGACGGAGGGGGGATTTCTGCTTCAGTAATGAGCAGTAGGTTGGGGGTAGGGCAAGGGGAAGCCAGGCAGACCATGCTGTGCTTGCAGTCTGTGCCAAGCTCCAGCCAGGGAGCAGAGAGAAAGGGCCAGCCCTGCTGTGAAGCAGAGAGCCCTGCCCAGCACAGCCCAGCCCAGAGAGCATACCGGGATGATGCAGAGTCTGTTTTATCTTAAACCAGCAAGGGGTCTGGGACAGACATTGCATAAACCAGTTTAACCCAAATCAGTTAAGTCTGATATACTACATTCAACCAGGTTTATTTCAAACTAGTTTCAGCCATTTTCAAACTGGTTTATGTGCACTGAACATCTGTTCTGTTACAGGTTTAAACCAGTTTTTGATCACTTAAATCAGTTAGTGTGTAATGTCTGTCCTTAGCCCTTGTGGCAGACAGCAGTGAAGGGGCTAGGGCTGCACTGCTGCAACAAGGATCAGGCCTTTCACAGCTCCCTCCCACACCCACCTCAAGGCACACATGCTAAGCAAAATGCCTTCATATACCATGATCCAGCATGCATGCAGAGGGTTGCCTACCCCCATACCGTGGGGTCTTGTCAGACTATGAAACTGTTAGAATTGCCATGATAGCTTTCTGACAGATCTTTAGAAACAACAAAAGTTAACTGGAATAATTCAAAATAGAGAGGTTGATTTTCTGTTGGGGGTTAAGCTGTATAAACTGCACTGGATTTAAGACTAAAAGGGAAACCAGACTAGTAACAGGAACTTTGCTAGGATTTCAAGTATTGGTGATTTGGTTCACTGCTTTGTGGTTCAAAAACTTTATTTCAAGCCATGTTACAAATTTATGGCAGCTTTCCTACACATTGATAACAGCCTATCACTGGACAAGTACTGCCAATATAAGTATTTCATGAAAGGAGCTTGGGTTTGGTTCTGTAGTATAACATTGCACCACAATCTGTATGAGAAACTTTACTGAGCAGCAAACTAATTTGCTTCACAGTAAAGCATCACTATTTACACATGTGCAACAATTAGGACACAGTACATTAATTTACTGCACTGCCAGATAGTCCTTTCAGATGCAAGTGGTATCTGGCAGTGCAGTAAATTACTGTGCTTAAATGCACATGTAGATGGTAATGTTGCTATTAGTTTAATCCAGCTCAAATTGAGCCAGAGTATATTCAGTTGCATTAACTGTATGTGTAAATGTGCCTAGTATTCCTAACATGTTGTGTTTAAATATTAGCCCAATCCTATAAACCTTGATCTAGTGAGTTTGTCCCACAAGTAATTTAATTCTGATGCCAAGAGCCATAGTAATCTGTAGTTTGCTGTACTAAAGCCAATAGTGCCTTGAGTCATGCATTGCATTGAGTCACGTAAGTGCAACAAGTTACAAGTAACTGTAGTTCTACATGAGGCTGCACACAGAAAGCGATTGTTAAGCTTTCCCTTGTTTCAGGGGAGTTAATGGACCTGATTCAGAAGAAGGGTCAGAGGATGACAGATGCCCCTCATCTTGTACAACTTGAACATTTTATTTTTCCAAAATAACTTAGGCTGCTTACAGATATGAACCCCCCACCCAAAAAACAGTACTTTATTTTTAGCTTGGTGCACCCCTGCATCAAGTACAGCACATGCCCAGAAGAAGCCTCACACCAGTTTGACCCTGATAGTTTCAGCTATTAGATAAAAGTGCCAAAAAAGCACTGCTGAAGTGCATAATCTATACAGACACTGGGCAAACTGGGTCAAACTGACATGATGCTTCTTCTGGTAAAGCACCATTTTTTCCCCACATCTGCCAGTGGCCATAGTGGTATAGTGCTGAGGATGCTCTGCTGAACATCAATTAGCCTATAGTAAAGTCAAAAACAATTTTACTGTGCTTATTTTTCCAGCAAAATTAAGTAATAACTAACAGCATTATGGAGGCTGTGGAAATTGAATTGTGTATGGGTTAAGGGTATTTCTGGCCTGTTTATATAGCTTTGACAAAGGGATACCCAGGGCAGAATCTATTTCACTTTGCCTGCCCAAATGGCTTTTACTCAGCCATGTAACTGCCATTTTTGGCACTTATGCACAGTTTGAGATCCTATTCCACATGCAGTATGGATATGCCAGTGCCTACACAGCTACTATGTTCAGCCCTATACCCTAGCAGGACTACATAGTTCCGTATATATCAGGGTTGGAAATTATTTCAGCTGGAGGGCTGCTTAATGAGTTTTGATGAGCTGTTGAGGGCCATGAAGGTAGCTGCACCCGTTATAGGTGCCCACCCCCTGGTTGCCATCTTGGGAACCAGAAGTCCTGGTGCTAACCCCAGGCTCCACACTCCTGCCAGCTCCAGCCCGATGCTCCATGCCCCCACACAGCTGCAACTCCCCCTACCCCCACCACTTCCCTACTTGCTGCCCAGAGCAAGTGCTGCAGCAGGGAGACAAGGAGGAGCTAATGGAGGCCAGGGAAGCTGAGCAGTTCCCTGGTGGCTACAGTACTGGCAATAGCAGCTGCACCCAGAAGCTGTGTGCTCGCTGGGCTGGGCCCTTCAGCACATGAGGGTGGAGGCGAGGAGTATGGATTGGGTGGGGTACAATTAATTGATAGTTGCCTGCAGGCTAGATGGAATTCCCTGGCAGGCTGGATTTAGCCCATGGCCCATATTTTCCCTGCTTCTGGTATAAATGTAGCTGAGGATAAGTCCTGAAATTGTAGCCTGGAAAAAGAAGTAGAAGAGGAAGACCCTCCTATATTTTAGTTTAATTGTGGCAGAAGGCCACCTCTGTTTCTCCCCAAAACTCTGCTCTGTGGCAATTTGGTTAAGATAGGCCCTACAGAGGGTATACACCTTACCCTATCTTTTAGGTAACCTGAGCTGGATATATTCCTGAGGGAGGGAGGAAACCTGTTCCCTCTGCCTATGTGACTGGTATCACATACTTGGGGGGCTAGGAACTGTCAGTCTGCCCAGAAACTAGTGATGCATTTCAAATTGGTTGGCTAACAGCCAACAGGTGCTGGCCTCCATTGGAACAGGTAAATGAGGTCATAAGGGCTATATAAGTTAAGGACTGCCCAGGAGGATGGAGTAGCAGCCTTGAGGAAAACTCAGAAAGAGAAGAGCTGGACCATCTGAAACTTGCTCTCTCTCTCTCAAAACTCATAATCAATGAACTGCCTGCCTCCAGAAGGAATCTCCACCTGCCTCTGGATGATACTTGTGAGTAAGCTACCTGAGATATAACTAGATATATAGCTTGCATTAACTCAGATGCGTGATCAAAGGCTACTCCAGCCACCCAGTTTGCTCTGTGGGATTTCTCTGATATTGCTCCATCCTGTACCCTATTCCAACCCTACCATTTGTAACCAATAAAGTTTTCCTTAGTACCTAGCATGGGAAGTCTATTGGGAGAGAATCTAGATTATGCCTTGGGGGTCCCCTTGGTTCGGATGACTAAGGGAGACTACGACTTGTACTTCTGACTGAGGGAAGCATCCCAAGTTCTTGAAGTGAATCAAGAACCCTTGAGGGCTACTAGGCCTGTGTATCCCAGGGTACACACAGCCAGAATCAAGCCCATCCCTGCGTGGTGGCAGTTCTACCCCCAGGCTAGCAGCTTTGCTCCAGGAAGGGGGTTGGCCAGGAAGGTGAGGCACCCCCAGGGAGGCACTCAGAGCCTGGAAGGTGGTCGGGCGCAGTGAGTTGGATGGCTCAATGAAGGAGCACCCCCTACTGGCCCACCACACTAATAACCTAGTAATTAGGGTATTCACTCAGGCACAGGAAATTCATGTTTTCACCCCCTGACATCCACAGTAACGGATATAAATTTCAGGCCACAGCTTAGGTTTTACATAATTTTCTGTCTAGTTCTCCTCTTGAAGCTAGGCCATTATAACTTATATTTAATATTTAATATTGGATAAAATGGATGGAGAACAGTGGGGATGTTTCTGCTGCTTTGAAAGCAAAGGTCCAGATTGGAACCCAGAGCCCCCTCCCTTTAAAATGCATCCATGAATTTAACATGCATCATTTTTATTTATTGTTGTTTTTAAGTTGCCCCTTTTTAAAAAATCTTTTTCTTCTTTGGAATTTTCTAATCTAATTCCTTGGGGTTTTTTTTCTTTTGGGAAGTATAATTTATGAAGAGATGTCAGAAATGCTTTGTGGAAAATAAAGTTGCATCAAATTTGGAGTGAATGTTATTTGTTATGAATGGGTCAAGAAGAGATTATTTATCAAAAATTTGTAAAGGTTTATTTTAATACAATCACAAACAAAAAATTGGTGTACCGTAAGGGAGAATCTGAAATCTTCTATTCAATTTTTGTTGTTCCATGACCATGAATGCATTTATGCATAGTTTAATTTAGAACTAAATCTCAGTGGCATAGGGGGAAAATCTTACCCAATGACACATGAACAAAGTGTTATACAATTTCCCACTTATTTTCAAAGATATTTTAGAGTAGGAAAGGCTCACATCTTATGTCAGCTTGACTACAAAGATTAAAAGAGAGACTTTGTATTTAAAGATATAATCAACTTGATTCTTATTTTTTGAAGTGAAAAAAAAATAGTACAATTGAACATGACATATTTACCCAGCAAATGATACTCTTAGGCAAAAGTCTAGGGAATTGATTTATTTGAAACAAAATTACCTTGGCAATCATATCTTAGATCTAGATATAATTTCTTAACTTTTTCAAGCTCATCCATGCTGCCTTCAGAATTTAATTCAAAACAAAAAAACCAAAGCCAATTCCTAATGTACAGCACTCTCACACTAACATTAAATAAGCCAGAGCAACTTTCTATTACTCTACCAGTGTGTGTTAGCTACCAAACAAAGTGGTAAACAGGAGCTAACCAAACTTTATGCACTAGTTAGGAAACAAGTGTGCCCTTACTGTTTTACAAACAAGTGGGCCCTTATTGTTTTCTGTGCTGTATACTTGTTTGGGATTTTTAAAGTTAGCATCTGGGTCAGACCCAGAGGGTGGTGGTTAACGGAAGACAATTGTCATGGTGCCCTGTGACCAGTGGGGTCCCCCAAGGCTCTGTCCTTATACCTATATTGTTCCACATCTTCATTAATGATGTGGACATTGCAGTCAGAAGTGGACTGGCCAAGTTTGCCGATGATACCAAACTCTGGGGTAATGCATCCACACCTGAGAACAGAAGGGCTCAGGAAATGGGCCGCTGAGAACCTGACGCTGTTTAACACCGAAAAATGCAAGGTTCTCCACCATGGGAAGAAAAACCTGCAGCATCCTTCTAGGCTCGGCAGTGCTACGCTGACTAGCACTACGGATTAAAGGGACTTGGGGGTCATGATTGACTACAAGATGAACATGAGCCTTCAGTATAATGCTGCAGCTAGTAAAGCGAGCAAAATGCTGACTTGCATCCATAGATGTTCTCAAGTAAATCCTGGGACATTTTTCTCCCATTGTACTTGGCCTTGCTGCAGTACTGAGTCCAGTTTTGGGCCCCACAATTCAAAAAGGATGTGGAGAAGCTTGAGAGGGTCCAGAGAAGAGCCATGCGAATGATCAGAGGTCAGGAAAACAGACCTTATGATGACAGGCTGAGAGCAGCATGAGCAGGGAGCAACAGGGCAACAGGAGGGGAGCTCAGCGGCAAAGAGATTCTTTCCCATGAAGCCCCACTGTCCCCAGCCATGCAGGGTCATGCCCGCAGTGCTGTGGAGGCCCTGGGGGAAAGGAAGCAGGGCAGGAACACAAGCCTGCAGTCTGTGCCTGCCTCATGCACAAATCTGGGGGGTGCACGTTCTCCCTGCCCCATAGGAGTGAATGTGGTGGCAGGGAGCAGGCCCTCCTCCTCCCCCGCCTGAGGTGGGAGTAGGGGTAGGGGGTTGCAGAGCTGGGTCCACAGCCTTGGCAGTTGGGGGCCCCCTCTGGCAACGCTGGGGAAGCAGAGGCTGTGGGTGGGGGCGAGGGGCACCAGCAAGGCTGTGGGGATTGGGGGGTGGAGCGTGAGAGAAACGAGCAGGGCCAAGGGGCTGTCGGTGGGCATTGAGGGGCACCAGCGGGACTGGGGGGGCTATGGAGGGGGGCTTTCATTTTAATAACGGATTTTGGTTTTTTTATCAGAGAATTCATGCTTTATTGACTTCAGTGGAGATACATAAATGTATCCTGTTGTGATATTAGAATCTGACCCAGTGCCTCTCTTTATCTTCCAAATTGGTGATACATTTCCATATACATCACTGCATGGTACTGCATTTTAAAAGGTACAATTTTGCTTACCTGTTTCTCTAGCTTTTAATCTTCTACCTTCATGAAATGTAAATATATTGTGGTAAGCATAATGGCAAGGATATGACTAAGTAGGCATAAAATGTTTGATTCACACACTATTGCAAAATTCTGCCTTACATGCTCATGGTTAACACTGAAATGAGTGGAAACCACAATGCTAATCTGCAAGAGAATTTGGCACACACCTTGAAAATAATAATAGTAAAAAACCCTGAATTATTATAAAAATACCCACAGAAATATATTATACTGAAATTTATTTTTGAGAGTTAGTGTTGCATCCCAGGAACTTAAAAACCATATTTTCTATTAGGAAAACATTTCCCATACCAATTTATATTCACTGCATGTATTAAGTTCACAAACCACAGTTAAGTTTTCCTCTGGGGCACAGTACACTCATTTTTTATACTGAGAATAATGAAAGTTCTAAAAAAACCACAGAGAAATTATTTTCCCAGTCATGTTTGCAATTCTTTACTCTTAGAATTACATAAGTCTCTGCGTTATGACATTTAATTCCTGTTTTTATAAGTCTTTGCCAAAGAAAGAGTAAAGAATCTTCATTTTGTCTGTCTTGTCACCCTTCAAAAGTCCTGAAATAAGCATTTTCACATGCATTCATAAACTGACTTTAATGTTCGAAGAAACTTAATTTCTCTGTGCCCTGCAAGGAAGGGGAAAATTAGAGATGGGCCAGTAAGTTACTATTTATGCCTATCTAAAGTTCTGCTAGGATTCTTTTATACCATTCTTAGCATCCAAACTAGTTAGGCATTTTATGCAGCAAGCTCCAGTTATGATATTTATAATTTGTGGTACATTCCCCATTCTACTTGCTGCAATTAGCAAGATCATTATTGAATTTGGCCCTACATGCAAAAACACAGTTTAGCTAGGAAGTGATACAGGTCACAGTCAGCTGTGTTGTATGAAGCGCTCAAATATGCTTGAGGTGGTCTGAACAGCAAAGAAAAGATGTACATGGACAAACAAGCACTTTAAGGGTACATCCAGACATGCAGGGCACATATAGTTTCTGGCCCCACAAACTTTTTTGTGGCCCCACAATCCTTACTTGTTGCACATGAAACCATGCACAGCCCTGCTAATTTGCCACCTGTGGGCAATATCCTCTGTTACCACTTGCTGCTCCCTGACTGGCTGGTGCACAGGGTGCCTCAGTGCAGGGGCTGCCTGCTGGCTATCTCCACACTCTGGCACTCTGTGCCCCAGTCAGCTGCCTCCTTCCCTACCTTCCGCTCTGCAGCACATGGAGCCCAGCTGGGAGCTGAGAGAAGCTGGATACAGCCCATAAAAAATGGCAATTGTAGGGGCACACATTGTGGCACAAATTTGTGCTGCTACTATTTGTGCTATGGCAAGCACACAACCTTGCTCATTTGGATATGGCCTAAAGCTGGCCGAAGCACTTCAAAAATGACCCACAGACAAAAATTAAAAAGGAACAAGTTTGAAGCACTTCCTAAAATGTTTGTATGCCCCAGCAGTCCTCTGCATTCCACACTGCTCTGCTCCCCACTCCACCTCCCTTAGGGAGTGGTGGGAGGAGCAGGAAAGTCAGCCAATAAATGCTCTCCTTGCACTCAGCTGTCTTTGGAAACCTCCAAGCTAGGGACAGAAATTAAACATAAACCAGTGTAAGTGACTAAAAATCAGTTCAAATCTGTAACACAATAGAAGTTCAGCACACATAAGCCACTTTCAAAATGGTTGAACACCATTTAAGATAAACATGGATGGATAGAGGGTCAGACTTAACAAATTTAGGTTTACTGAACTCCTGTCCCTGATGCCCTCCAGATTCATGTTTACTCACAGTCCCCCCAGAATCCCAGGATGCATTGTACCTTCCCCACAAACCTCCCTCCACTTGCAGGGTAGGTGGGCTAACTTTGGCCCAAGCTGTCTGCTTCAACTGAGCAGGGAGGCATGCTCTAGCAGTGCCTGGCTTCTGGCCTGAGCCACTGCAGGCATGTGACTGCATTTCCAGAATCAAAAATGAATGTCTGTTCACTTGCTTATCAGTTCAATCTACACAGCTTGGACTAACCTGCAAATATTGAATTCATTCATAGTGGGCTTTTTCACTGTCTGTACTTAGCCCCAGCGACCAGAGATGAAGAAGCATGCAGGGGTCCCTGCTATTCAGTCCCCTACCTGGAAAGCAGTGTCACTGAATACCTTCATGGCCTTTTTGTAGATCTCCAGTGAGGGAGTGGCCGCAAGGGCACACATCTGTATGGTGTCAAATCTGAAGTGCTCTGGAATTTGAAGCTCTTCAAAATGCACATCTGCCCATGCCCCCATTCAAACAGAGGAAGTTAATAATGACACTAGTCATGAGTACTAGAAAAAATGTATCTTATTAAATATGTTATGCCCAGGAACCACAGCAATATAAAAACACAGGCCTCATATTAGCAGTAATCGTAGATCTCCCTCTCTGTTTTTTGTCTAATACAAAGATGGTCCATGTGTTGTAAAACTTTCATTCTAGTTGTTATGTGTTTATAAAGTACCTGGTACAATGGGGCTGATGTCCATAGGTACTCCCCAAGACAAATGAAAATTTATTTTTTGTATGTTATATTCTACAGATTAAATATCATTTGTAAAAAAAGTGCTGAAAATCTAATACTTACCATTATGCGACATGCCAACTGCAAGGCACTTCTGGAATCTGCAATACTGACATTTATTTCTGCTTTTCTTATGAATGCGGCAATTAAGATCACATCTGTCATAAATCAGCTTTAATCTGATTGTTCTTCGAAAGAAACCCTGCAATAAATATAAAAACATGGGTAAAATATCAGCATAAAAGTATCTGTGATTATGCAAAAAAATGCTACACGTCATGAGTCATAATATTCTATTATTGACCATACAACAGGTTTTCCCTCTTCCCACTCTTTTGATATTAAATTTTAAGCAAATTCTAACACTAGCTGTGGGATATGTTTCTTCCCCTTTTTTACTGTGTTTCTTTACTTTCTTGCAAATCTTTTTGTTTTTCCCTTTTTGAAGATTCATTTTCCTCTACCTATACTGTTTCCCTGGGTGTTCTTAGGGCTGACCTTTTTTAAATAGGTATTTCTGGAATCTATTTCCTAGGATGATTATTTATCCGGAGCATTCAATTTTTTTTTTTAATTGTTTGGATCTTACTGGTGTGCAAAGTACAAGAGCACATGAAAAATTCTAAACCACTTGCGCAGGGTAACTATTGAACAGAGCAATGTAGGCCTATAAAGAGATACATTGTTGTTGATTATTATGGGAATTCAAAATCTTGTCTTTTGCAACATTCTTTTATTACTTCAAATTTTATAGAAATAGAATCTAACAATGTAACAAAAATATTTCTGCTTATGTGGTGGTTCAGAATTTAGTACCAGTTATCAATTCTGCATAAAGATGCAGCTCTTGCAGCCAACTATCAACAGCATAAATAATAGCCAGTGAGCAACAGGACATTTCAGAAGCAATGTGTTTCTAAATGGATTATTGCTCTTGTTGGATTAGATCTGTAATGCAAAATTAGGACTGTACTTGAATAATCCCCATATGATTGTAATCTTAGATTATTCATGCACAGTTTATAGCCAAGTTTATTACAAATCAACGCTTGCTACAACCTCATACCTAAATTATAAGCACGGCGCTGACTTCCATTTACATAATTCATTGTGACCTTAAGTAATCAACAATACACATACTATTCTTTAGATAATTTTTTTGTTTGCAATTTTGACTTTCATGCTTTTGTTCAACATTAGATTAGGTCTATCCCATTATGCATTTTTCACAGGACAGCACACTTCATGTGCTTTAAAATACTGAATGTTGATTTACCTTCTTTACTAGTGACTCAAGCTACAAGAAGCAAATATTATCATTTTATTTATACTTTCCTGATGACCCTGGCATTGATCACCTAAGGATAAAAAGACAAAGATGTCTTTGTAATTTTTTAAGCCACTCTCTAATATCTCGAGACTTTCTATAACTGTCTACACCTGGGCAAAGTGAGTGCAGAATGCTACCAAATCAGAATAATAGAAACTGAACATGCAGTTACCTAAGATTGGACTAAAACCTGGAATTGGGCACTAATCTTCCTTTAACTCAAATCTACTTTTTAAAGAAGTAATGGGATAATCCTGATTAGATAACCTTTTCTTGTAATTAACCAAACTGAAAATAAATCTAGCATAAGTAATAAAATGAAAAGTATTAAATTATTTATAATGAATTATATTCATTATTAAATTAATTTTAATTATTAAAAGTGTCTGTAATAGAAAAACATTTTAAACAAATTGCATTAAATTTAACAGTAATCTCTCAGATTCTTTTTTCAATGAGTTCACTTGGTAATAGTAGCAAGTTCTCATGACAGAGAGGACACTCATGTGACCACCTACCTTACAGCCTTCACATGCATGCACACCATAATGAAACCCAGAAGCCCTGTCTCCACATACTCTGCATTCTATAATCATAAGGGAATTAGAAGATTCTTCATGAGGTTTATTGTACAACTGGACTTTTTCTGAAAAATAAGGTGGAGAAGGAGGCTCCATTTTGATTGCACCTGTGTATGAAAAAATAGTACCTGGTCAAAAAGTACAATAAGATGTTAAGAAGTAACAATACATAGATTCGTTATAACTAGCAACCATAGTATAAATAAGGCCAGATTCTTAACTCTGTTTAATAAATATTAAACATAATCAGTTGTAAACAAAAGGTGTAAAGTACTATAAGCTACATGCAGCCATATAAACAAGCTACAAATGAGGTTGAACAATTCTGAAGATGGTAGGCTCTGGAGTAGAAAGAGGATCATAGATTCAGAATTCAAATCTGTAGTGCACTCTCTCACTATTCAAAGACTTTGTAGTATTCATTGCAAATGCAGGGCTGAAGTCCCTAATGTGGTCTAAAAACACAATTACATGAAAGAACCAGTCAGTTTGATATTTTGAATCATTAAAGAGGTTAATGGTTCTAAAGCTGCTTATGATCTTGAAAATATGTCTTTCTACTAGAAAATGTGGTTCAGTCTCAGTGGATGCATCTACACATGCTGTTAAGGCAACACAATACACTTAGGCACAGTTTCTGCCAGAGTTAACTGCTCCTGGGCACACTTTCTAAGTGTGCTTGGGACCACAGCAATTAGAGCTGGGGCTGAGCAGTTCTGAGCTGGCAGAGGGCATGGGGGGTCAGCCCCAGGCTTTGCGTGGTGGCGTCAAGTGGTGGAGGGGCTGTCAGGGTCCATAGGTCTGGCAGGGACCAGAGATCTCCATTGTTAGACAGTACTATCCCCAACAGTACTATCTTACAGAAGAATTAATCTACTGCACCCTAATACCAGCGTATGCAGGGCTGGTACAAACATTAGGTGAACTAGGTAGTCGCCTAGGGCACCAAAGTTTGGGGAGGGAGTATCAAAAGTATATGCAGAACAAAATAATAGGAACATCATTCTAAATAACAGTCCTGGCACCATCTTGGTCTAAGAATTTTGGTTTAATAAGGGGAGAAAGACCTCTGAAAAGATCTCAGAGGAAAGCTCACTAGAATCGCGACTCCTACCTTTTCAACTCTCAAGCGGACTTATGACAAGAGCTGGCAATGTCTTCCTAAAAAATGAACCCCTACTTCTATATCATCTTACAGCTCATTAAACTAATTTCTTACACCATTTTTCTCCCTTCCAACCACTCTTTTTAAAATCTAAAGCATCTTAGGTTTCATCAGATGCATTTAAGATTTCATCAAGAGTAAGATGACCAAAATACACCAACTTCGGGTACAGATATGAATTGTGCCTGTAATTCAGGAAACAGGCTTCAAGGTAGGAATTTCTTGGTTTGATTTTGTAGACCTCAATGTAGATCTCAACGTAGTTATTATCGTAGATACATCTGAGTGGTCATGTTTAATATTCTCAATTTTATAATATCTAGAAATGGTTAGAGTATGATTGCTGAATTATTACATTTGATTCTTGTAAGAACACATGCGATTTTTTTAAAGCAAGCTGAGCTAGGGATAAGCATTTATGTATGAATTATGTTTGGATACTCATGTGAGAGATATGTAGGCATTTAGAATATGTGTATTAATGCAGAATGAGTGCTAATTAATTGCTAGCAAGCTCAAGAGATATTTTTTAATTAGTATAATGCCTGTATCATTGTTGTGTAAGGAAACAGTTGTATGACTGTGTGTACAGAACATGTAAGGTTGGTTGACCCAGAAATCATGGGACATGTGAGATAAATAAACATAACTACTCAATGGATAATGACAATTTACTTTATAGAAGACCATGCTAAGGAAACAGGAAAACATCTGCTTGACCACGCAGTCTTGACCAACATTAGATAACCAGTTGCCATGTTTACACCCTTAGTTGTACATCCTAACAAATACCTTCTTGACTGCAGGGGCAGTTTGCCCATTAAGGCACTCTAGGCAGTGCCTAGCCATATTTCTTTCATGATAAGTTAATCAATTGTCCACATTATTAATGTCATCACAGCCAGAATTTTCTTTGAAATTGTTCTTAGATTCATGAATGACACATGCTCCTAGTGGCTGGGAGGTGCACGGCGGTCGCAGGAGCATGGCGGAGGGAGCTCTGACTGCCTGTAGACACCACCAGCGGTGTCAGCAGTGTGGGGAGGGGGGTCACTGGCCACAGGCACTGCTGACAATGTTGGCAGTGCCTTTTTGTAGGGGGGGCACCGCTACGCTCACAGCATTGCCTCTATGCATTGCTCGTGCTTAGATTGATTGTTCTGTATATTGATAATTTATTTGAAACAGTTTAAAACCGTGTCAGGGGAATGGTACCATGGCAGATAGAAAAAACCCGTCTGGAGCTTAGTATCATAAACGAAAAGCTGAACAGGAAAAAGAATAGGCAAAGCAAAAGGGTTCCATCCTGAAATACCTTCCATTTCAAAAACATCAAGAAGGAAGCAGTTCACAACATCAAGGTGAAGGAAGCTCACATCAAGACAAAGGCAGCTCACAGCATCAAACTGACATTGAAATTGAGAAAATTTATTCACCCACAGACACACATGCTGAAATTGAGGTAGATAAAGATAATAAGGGAGCAGAAGGTACATATATGAAAGATGAAGAAGGTGCAAACAAGTTACATTACGGTGACCCTGCTACATGGCTTAGATGTGATGACCCTGTGCAACAAATAGTGGTGGAACATGGACCTGAATAAGTTCAGGAATTTCACTTCCCTAAATATGGAAATAAAAGAAAATTATCTATGCATCATTGCAAGGGATTACTTTTCAATGGGGAAGAAATGTATTGACAGTGGCTACAATATTCAGTGTCAAAAGACTCAAGTGTTTTGCTTCTGTTGCAAACTGTTTAGCAGTAAAGCAACTGGTGCATCATCACTTACTGAAAACAGTTCGAAGGACCAGAAAAACATATCTGCAATTGTGTCTTATGAAAAAAAGTTGTGAACATTTGGAAAATTTCCCAAACTGGAAAGAACTTGAACTGTGGTTGAAAAACCAGAAAACTATTGATGAAGAAAATTTACATGGAGTCAAGTGAGAAGAAAAATACTGGCAGTAAATATTGGAGCGACTGATTGCTTTAGTGAGAGTTCCTGGTGGGCAAAACTGGGCATTCAGCAGGACAAATTATATAGTGCTGATAATGGAAACTTCTTAAAATTTATTGAATACCTGGCTGTGTTTGATCCAGTCATGAAGGAACATCTGCATAAAATAAGTGACCACGAAACACATGTTCATTAACTTGGGAGAAGGTGTTGCAGGGCACTAAGGTGCCTGCTCCTTTAAGGGCAGAAACTGCCTAGAGAGAGCACCCTAGCAGTCAAGCAGGAACCCCCACAGGTGCAGGATATTGTGGCAGCAGACTTAAGGAGGGAATGATCCTGTACCTGCAGCCAGTCAGCTGACCAGAAGAGGCAGGGCCCTGGGCACATATAAACCCCAGGGCTGGGACTAGAAGGTAAGTTCCCTGCCAGCAGCCAAAGGGGAAGGAGCCTCTTGGGAGGAACTGCCCAGGGATGTTGCAGCTGTCAGACATGCTGCACTTAGGGCTAATGGGGCTCCAGGAACTCCCTAGGTACCCTTGCCTACAAGGCACTTAGTGCCAGGAGGAAGTTTGACTCTTTTAAAAGGGCAGAGCATACCCTGAACTTTTTGTGTTATGTTATAGCCCAGGGGCTCATATTTTTGATTGATATTTCTATAAACACTGGTGGATCAGGCTGAGGCTATTGGGGAAGTCAGAGCCTCACTGGGGGCCCACTATAGTGTGGGGACCCCAGTGACAGGGAGGCACAGAGACGTAGGGTGTGAGCAGACCCCAGCAGCAGGGGCATAGAAATGAAGTGGGTGAATAGACCTCAGTGTCGGGGGGTGTGCAGACAGGGCTGTGGAGAGCCCAGCACCAGGGGGCACAGAGAGAGACAAGTGGTAAATACCATCTGCAAGGCTTAGGGCATGGTAAAGGGGAGGTTTTGGAGCCACGCATCTAGCCAATAAGGCTGAAGGTGCCCCAAGGCAACCATTTTTGTGCAAGACCCAAAAGGGGTCCAAGAACCCACAGGGTTCAGCGGGATCCATCAGGACTGTGCCCAATGTAAACTCAAGGGCAGCCTCCCTATTCAAGATAATTACCAACAAAATGTGGCAGGTGAGAAAGAGGGTGCCCAATGGGTACGACTGGCACGGTCAATGAGCCGTAGGGGTATCACGGCCGTCCCTGGGGACCCTGTACCATGACAGAAGGCTACAGAATGAGCTGATTCAACTCCTAGCAAGTGCTGTTAAAGAGAAAATCATAGAAACTGCCCATTCTGCAAAATACTTTTTAATAATTCAGGACTGTACACAAGATGTGAGTCATATTGAGCAGATGACAAGGATCATTCATTTTGTAGATGTGGCAAAATCTACAGATATGGATTATGCTTACATCTCAACATGTACTGAAGTTTATTTCTGAATATAAACTGATAGTTTTCCCAACATCTTCGTTGCTCTCTGCATTCTCTTGATTCTCCTAGTTTCTGTTGCTAGTGGGGAGAGTAGGTTCTCAAAGTTAAAATTGATAAAGACATACCTTCGTTCTTCTATGCTGCAAGAGAGACTTGTTGGACTGGCCACTGTGTTGATAGAACATGAAATAGCTGGAAAACTTTGTCTTAAAGAACTCGTTTCTGAATTTACTAAACTGAAAATTTACTGAACTGAAAATTTACTAAACTGAAAGCCCAAACAGCAAAGTTCTCATTTTTTACACAAATGTTCATGAAGATTTTATTAAAATAGATTCTATTAGATTTTTTGCAGTATAATTGTTAGGGTTAATGAAAAGTGTGAAATAAACAATACTGTTTTTGTTTTTATTGTTTTACTGTTCATTTTGAATATCAAATAAGTACATGTAAAAGTTCATTCTAGACTTCTTATTTTCCTCTATATTGGAAGTGGTGGAGGCACCAAGGGAAACAGTTTGCCTAAGGTGCCATTTACCCTTGGACCGGTCCTAAGTGTGAGTGTGGATGGTGCTACTTTACTGTGGAACTAATTTGACAACTCCACAGTAAAGCACACATGTAGATGCACCCAGTGGCAGCTTACTGTTACCATCTTTCTCTCATGAAAGTTGTTCACTGAAGCATCTCAGTAAATACAAACAAATATGGTAAATCTTCAACAATCTACAGTGCTGACCATAAAAGAAAGCATTGATCTTTCTACCCATGATCACTAATCATATGAGTAGGACAGGCGCTCTCCAAACCAACAAAGTTAAGGACAGAATTTACCAGTTGACAGACAATAAATTATAGCAAAAAATCAAAAATATGCTTTTAGAATTAATTATGAACATGGATATTTAACAGGAGGACAATGTTTTTAATGAGTCTTTAAATACCTTTTTATAACACTTGCAGTTCACCTTCTTTGCAACAACTGGATGTCAAGAAAAGATAAAAATCGTTCTGATATTTTAGAATGTTAGAAAAGACCAAATCCCAAAGTCTTCACAGTCATATTAATGGAAAGTTGCCTCATTGGGGGCATCAAAATTTTATATTCTATTTATTTCTATGCTGGGTTATTAGAGCCTCATGGGTATTTTCTATCAAAGAAATGGTTATATATAAAAATGTTCTTTCACCTATTGGGCTAAATAGTGGTTCAGTGGAACTGCACAGCTTCTCTTTGTTCATTTTGCAAAATTGAAAGTCACTATCTTCCCTATAATAAATGGCCAAAGAACTGAATCCCAAATAGAGGCTTAACAATGCAGCTACTTGCCCATGACAGCTGTGACACAAGACAGCAGCAGCAACTTCCAGATGCCTCTTGCCACTGGTGTGATCATGATGCTGCAGAAGCCCTGGTTGCCCTGCCCTAACTATGTTTCTGCCCACAAACAAAAATAATATCAGGTCAAAGAATCTTCTAGCTGATCTTGCAACAGAATGTCAATAATCTGATCTTCAGCAGGAGCAGGGTGACCAACCCTGACTGGGAAAGGTTCAACTGAGATGTTACTGACAACTCAGAAGCTAGGGGCTTCTTTGCTATCTTCTAGCAATACCAAAGGTAAACTGTACAATTCTAAGGGCTTCCCTACACTAGGAAAATCAATATTGTCATATTAATACAAACTTCCTTAATACAGACAAGATTTAGGCCATGATTTCATTAAACAGCTTAGGATGCAAAAGAGATCCTCACTTTTAGGTAATATACTATGGAAATGCTAGCCCTCTTATCAGATGAAAGCAGGTCTGTGCGAAGTGGCTAGTATTTGCTTCGGATTTGGCCGATTCAGGGGACAGTGATTCAATTTGGCGATTCAAATCACTGTCCTGATTTGATTCAGCCAAATCTGATTCAGAGATTTGGCTGCTGCTGAATCTCAAAATCAGCTAGGCCTATCCCTCCCAGCTTGGCAATCGCTGCCCTGCCCGCCCCAGCTCCTGGCATTTTTTAAAAAAAAAGCCCCAACTCAGTGGGTGCTGTCAGGCAGGTGGTGATCCCTGTTGCCCCCCACTGCCCCATGCTGCATGGGGGGCTCTGCCATGAGGCCCCCAACTCCCCCGTCCGAGCCCCAGCCCTTCCCATGGCTGCCCTGCCCACTGTGATGACTTTAAGAACTCCCCCCAACCCCCCTAACACACCATTCCTGCTGGTGGGAGCAATCCACATGAGACCCTAGAAGCCCCAAGGCTGCTCCAGGAGCTGGTGAGTTTTGGGGTTTTTCTTGTTTTTTTTCCTTAAATGGCCAGAGCTGACCCAGGCAGGGCAGTCGTGGGGAGCCTGGGGGGAATGAGGGGCGGGGCTGGGGACCTCCATGCAGAGTGGGGCAGTGGGGGGCAGCAGGGATTGATTCCCCGCTCAGCAGCACCCAATGAGCACTGGGGTTTTTTAAAAAAATGCCAGGAGCTGGGGTAGATGGGGCACCCATAGGAGGGCTGGGGGAGCAGGCAGGGGATGCGGGCTGGCAGAGGTCCCCTCCCCCATCACCCCTTCCACTTACCAGAATGGAGTCTGGGTCCAGCTCCCTGCTACAGCCACCAGGGACTGTCCGAAGAATCAAAGCTCTCTGAATCTTTTCTGAAGATTCAGAGAGCTTAGAATCAATTCAGAACTTTTAAGTGCTCCCCTGATTCGATTTGTTTTCAGAGATTTGGCCGCTAAATCGGGCCAAATCTCCTCCAAATTTAATCGCTACCCAAAGTTTCACACAGCCCTACATGAAAGATATTTGATTTGGTTATTTTTAAAATAAAGCTGCAAGAACATTTTTGTCTAAAGATGTGGCCCTTATTCCAAAGAATCTGAAACAAAGCTCTTTTGTTGAGGGCATGCTTCTTAAAGCACTGCAATTCAAATAGGTATATTCTGAGATGTAAAAAGAAATTACTTACTTTGGCACTCTTGAAGCTTGATGTCATATTTGTAATCAAGAACTGTCTGGTCGGTTCTTGCAAGAGGAATATCTTCATAATGTGGTGAAGAAATGCTAGAAAAATCAACGGTTGTAAATGGCTTTATATCGAAGGAATGGGAGTGATCATCCATTGCAGAGAGATCCACTGAGTTAATTCCAAAATTAATCGGCCAAAATGGCATTTCTGTGTCAACCATTGTAATTCCTACCAAAAAAAAGAAGAAAAACAGACAGACATTTAAAGAGTTGGCTTTTTCTTTGTGCAATGGGGCTTGAAAGCTTCATACAACAAAGTGGTTTTGGTAATAAATGACAAAAATATACACAGGAAGCATGATATACTGAGAATTTAAACTATCATATTAACTTGTAGACCTTTCCCCAGAACTGGAATACATTGTCATAAGCTGGGAAGCTAATTTTTTCTGCCCAAAAAAGAAGCAGGAAGATGCTGTAAAGTGGCTTCTGCTTCTTTTCCCTCCAGCAGCCCCATGAAGGGAGGCGCGGAGCTCAGCAGGGGCAGATCCAGAAGGGGGTGGAGTGGTGCAATCAAAATCCATTTTCATTCCTGCTCAACCCAAGTTTAAAGACAAATGTACAGGACAGTAGCAGCATTTCTATTCAGAACCGGCTGAGGGAGTCAATTGATTTCATGTCTCATCATAATCTAACTGATTCCTGCTAATTGCTCTCACTTCACAGGTGTTAACACCCCTTTCTCTTTTGTTAATGGTCTTAATTAGGCCTGCGCGAATAGGAAGCTGTTTGATTCAGCTTCGGATCTGGCTGCTTCAAATGCCAGCGATCCAATCCAGAGCTCCGGATTGGGTTCCCACTTCACTTCGGCCGAAGTGGCTCTGAAGCTTCAGAGCTGCTTTGGAGATCCAGCCATAGGGTGTAATGGGGAATCAATGAAATATCTATAACTTGGTTGTTTTTGTCTGATCTGCATGAAACTTGCAGAGATGGTAGCCTATGCTGAGAGCATGAAGCCTACCAAGTTTCAAGAAGATAGGTGTACGGGTTTGGGGGCAATGGCACCCCAAATTCTTGAAAGCAAAACTCATGTCACTTGTATGTGTTACACCTCAGGGGGGTGAAAACTGCAGGGGTGGTGTCCCCTGCTGAGGCCACAAAGCCTGCCAAGTTTCAAGGAGATAGGTGCATGGGCTTGGGGGGAAGTGCACCTCAAGCTGCTGACAGGCAAAACTCATGACAAATAAACCTGTGTGTGTTAAGGTGCAGTGGGCTGAAAACTGCAGGGATGGTGGCCCTTGCTAAAGCCACAAATCCTGCCAGCTGTCAAGGAGATAGGTGCAGGGACTTCTGGGTTCTAAAGCCCTGCACCTTTAGCTGCTGATAGGCAAAGCTCATGACAGATGTGGCAGGATCTGGGCACGGTTGCCCATGAACAACTGTCCTGTCCTGTCCCCAACCTGTGTTCCAAGCAAAAAGGTGTTCAGTATTGCTGGTGATGTAGTGACACACCACCGTACCTCCTTGGATCCTGGCTTAGTGGAGCAGCTAGTGTTCCTCAAGGTGAACCTCCCACTGCTGGGGTTTCCCAAGCTCCACCTGCAGATGGAGTGAATGCCACCCTCTTCACTCTGTCCATACCCTTTTCCTTTTTTCATTTTTTAAAAAACATTTAATGCCTTGCTCTCAGAGCTGGAGGCAGCACTCACTGCATCACCAGTGAATAGGGGAAGAACGTGTTCCTGCTAAGCTCCCATGCCAGGACAAATGTGGAGGTATGGGCTGGTGCTTTGGGGAAGGAGGAGGCCCCAGGTCCTGGGCATGACCAGTAAAGCTGCACTCTGCCAGGGTTGGGAGGCATGGTGGGACTGTTGGTGGTGTGGCAGCCTCAGGAAATGACAGGACCAAGGATCTCCCCAGTGAAAGAGTTAGGAGGCACCATAACCTCCAGCCACCACACACACAGTCCTGGCTGGTGAAAGCCCAGACCCACCATGTCTTTGACAGGCCTGAGTCTTGCTGTTTGCAGTGGAGTTCTGAGGCTTCAGGTGAGCTCAGCTTAGCTGTCTGGGATGCCAGCTTTCAGGCTGAAAAACCCTTCATCAGGCTAAGGAAGTGCCTGCAGTTGGTGTGTGTGCTGTTCCTGGATGGACGGAATAGTAAAGAAGCTAGAGGCTGGCGTGCAATGCAGGCAAGAAAGCCAGTCAGTGAAAATGGTAATGGAGGCATCAGGAGGTGAGGTACTGCTTGGGATGTGGGGGGAAGAGGGACGAACCACTTTTCACAGATGAGCCTATGAACTGCACTTCATCAATCTCCTAGGTACAGAAACTCATGGACTCAATATAGACAGTGAAATTCTGCCACACTACAACCTGCCAGACATCTGACTCCCCAGGTACCTCTCCACTTCTACCTGCTACATCCCCTGCCCCCCCACCCCCACAAGGTTTCAACCCAAAACCTTGCTAAGATATATTTCTCTAATTATTCAGTTGGTCTACTAAAAGATACCAGATTGACCCAAAGAACCTTGTCTGCCAGTGCCATGTCTTTAGACCAACACCCCTACCACCTGTCCCTGGTCAGCTGCGCAGAAGAAGGCAGGGCCCTGGGTACATCTAAGCCCCAGGGCTGGGGCTAGCAGGGAGAGTTCTCTGGCAGATGCTGGAGAAGCAGCTGCTGTAGGAGAGGAAAAAAATGCTCTGTGACAGTTTCGCTGCCTGAGATGCTGCTGGTGCTACTGTATCTGCTTACTAAGTTATTATTATGTGGTGTTATTTGAAGTGGTGGACTGGACTGAGGCTGTAGGGAAGGAGGAGTCTTAATTGGGGCTCTCTACCATGTCATGCAGAGGCCCCAGCACCAGTCAGGAAATGCCTTAACACACAGCAGCTTGAGGTGCAGTTTCCCAGAAACGCCCGCACCTATCTCCTTGAAACCTGGCAGGCTTCATGGACTCAGAAGGAGCTACCTTGCCTTCTGTTTTCACCCTACTGTGCCTTAACTCACACACGTGACACAAGTTTTGCTTGTTAGCAGCTTGAGGTACAGTTTCCCAGAAACCCATGAACCTATCTCCTTGAAGCCTGGCAGGCTTTGTGGCCTCTACAGGGACTAGCATTCTTGCTGTTTTAATATGAATCAGGCAAGAAATGACAGTTATAGGCAGTTTCGTTATCCCCCATTATAGTCTATGGGCAAAACGTCGAAAAAGTGTTGAAATAGCAAAAGTTTCAATGAAACAGAATGGAGCAGTGCTTCAAAACCAGACATAGATACAAAACACCGTCCTGTCAAAATGATGAAACATAAGTTGAAATGAAACAGTACTGTTTCGCACAGCCCTGGTCACCCTATTCATAGATTGTTATTCTTTTTTTGGACAGTGGTTCTAGGTGTGGATGTATCACAGCAGAAATTGTGGACTTTTTACAAGCAAGTACTCACATGATTCTAGGATCTACTTCTTATTTCTAAACTTCAGGTGAGAGGGAAGATCTAACTGATTAGGAAATAAGAGCCCACTAAATTGAAATTGTTCTAAGATGAAGTGCTAGGCAACTCCTTAGCAAGCCCTTCATCTCCCTGTTCCCACAAAGTTTCAACAGTTGGACCCTAACCTACTCTTAGCAGAAGCAAGATCTGATTAATGGTAATTCCAAGCCAAAATTACCTTGTGAATTTATATTATTGGTTGTCAAACTTTCAGACTTGTTTTAGAGTCCATTAAAATATATTATTTCCATAAATTCCAAATATCCCTGTGTATCCATAGTAAAATTGTCTCTCTTTTTAATTAATCAGATTTCCAAATAAAAGCATTAAAAATTATAAATGAAAAAATTATCAGTAGCTTGTTTAACTAGTTGAACGTTCTCCTTAGGAGTCCATTCTGAAACATCATAGCAATCATTTGCTTAAATACATCCTTGTTTAGTTCAGTGAAGTATTTGACACTGTAAGCAGTGCTGTTAATGAAACTTAAACCCATGATTATGAATGTCAGAAATTTCCAGCACTGGAAATCTGTTTAGGTGAGAGAACAGTATAGGCATTCAGCGCACAGCCAGTCTCTCTTCCCTGCTCCATGTGCCGTCCCCAGACCAGCATGACCCTGGTCTGGAGAAACCATGGGCAGCACTGGCTGCTCTATTCCTCCCATTCCCAGATGGGGAAGGGATGGGGAGAAACAGAGTACCAGGGAAAGACATTTTCTGTCATTCTACTCCTCTCACATAGACTGAACTGGGAAGGGAGTGGAGCAGCAAGGCAATGCCCTTTTCCCATTCCCTAGACTGGGGTGGCTGCAGTCTGAAGAAGGAATGAAGACAGTGGGACAATGTGCCCTTCCCATTCCCAAACCCTGGTATCCTAGTTTGGCATCAGCATCAAGATTGGGTTGGCATTGGGACTGGTGCCCTGGTCTGCAAATGGGCTGCCAGGTGAGTGGGTAAAGTGCAAGGTTCCCAGTCTGGGAAACTGAGGTTCCCACCAGGAACCTTACAACACCAGCATCCAGCAGACTTTTTCACTTTGTCCTACAGCATCTTAGGGGCCACGAGGCAAGGAACTTTTAAATGCTGTGTCAGGGAAGCTCTGGAGCTCCCCATGACCTGTGTGCCTGTTAGCTCTGCATATATACAAATGCTGCACAGGGGGGAATTTTCTCCATACAGCACTTGCACAGCCACATGCTTGTTGTCCCATATCAGACTGGGAGGGGAGTGGAGCAGCAGAGCAATGTCCCCCATGTGTTTTCAACACTGAAGTCCCTGGTTTCAGGATGGCTCAGAGGGGTAGCAACAGCTTACCTCCTCTAAGTGAGTTGTGCATAAGTGTCTCCCAAGCTTGAAGAGTGGGGCCTCTCCAGAGTGGAGGCTTGTGCTTCACAGAGGAGTCTAGCAGAAGCATACAGGCCTTCATTCTTGTGAGAGAAACTTGCACATGGAAAATCTTTCAGGTCTTAACAAAGATCCCTCTCCTACAGAGGTCATGTTTCATTCTGGAGAAATTGAATGAACACTTGTGCGCTCCTAGTTTCTACCAAAAGAGTAGTGAATTCTTCAGTAGAAAGGTGTCACTTATATGTGGCCCATATCTACAGTTACAGCACATGCATAAAGTTAAATATAAATTTAAGGTGTTTGTTTAAAAGTGATTGATTATGTGTTTAATGTTAAGGATACCCTTTGCAGAATTCAGGTATATGAATGTAGAACTGCCATTAAACTCAACCACAGTGATGCACTGAGGTTAGTCTTCAATGGAAGCATCAAAATAAGAACTCCAAAATATCTATAAATTATTGATAATCCATGCATTATATTCACATCATTTTAAAGGGTCAACGAGTTATATTTTCAAACTAATATGCTTCAGTTTGCAAACTGCTATGAGGTAATCAAATTAGCTCAAAGGCTCATTAAGCTATATTTTATGCTATAGTACAGTACCTAGGTGTAATGACTGGGGAATCTATCTATGCATAATTCATGAAATTACTGAATCATTGATTGTATGCTGAATGCACCATTTATTGTCAGAGCTGTGTTAGGTCAAGAACAGGGACACTGGAGGGTTGTTAAACTGATGGCTTTCATTCTGGTGAGGGCACCTCAGAACAATGGGATGGTCAAAGCTTTTAAAACCAGTTTTATCCAACTTCTTGGAAGCCGGCTGGGTGTTGAAAGAGTGGAAAGTCCCCAAACAAGAGAATAAGAAGGAGGACAGGTGCTTCCTGAATCCTAAAAATGACAAACCTGAAAGACTTAGGAGGAAACTCAGATGAAAAGAGATAAGGGAAGTTTAGCACAGTTTCAAAGCTCATGGGTTCTTTAAATCACAGGACCAGATAAGGAAGCAGGTAACTGACTGCCTGATTCAGAAAACACTGCATGTGGTAGTATGTAGAAAGGAGGTGGAGCAGGCCTTGGACTCTAGCAAGCAAAGTGGTGAAGAAACTGAAGCAGGGAAATGCATACTTGTGTTCTTTTGTTTTTTTCTAGATCTATTTGTTTCTTGTAATATTTAAAGAGAGACTGGCTTTAGAACCTCTTGCACTATCTGTGTGCTCGCACTGTCACATGTTCCTGTGAAGCCCCAATATAGCAGCCTGAGGAACATTTAACTATAGGACCATAAGCAGGGATGGGATTATAAGCCTCTCCTTAATTTACACAAGAAGAAAAAGATCCAGTTTTATAATAAGACCTGGATCAAATAAGATCACATCTACTAAAACAGACTGTCTTCTGTGTTAGATAGAAATTAATCAAAACTGTCATCATAAGCAGCTCTAGCATTATGGCATGAAATAGACTTTCCTTAAAAAAAGCCAAATGTGTGATGTGTTCATATACACTGAACCTGGAGAAACTGCATTTTTGCTTTAGTTGATTGTTGTATACTATTTCTTACACATCAAAAATGAGTATGAATTACAGGCATTCTTATTCATGACCATCAATGCCAATCTACTACTATGTTGTAGACAAACACATGATTATCCAATAACTGGCTTTAATGAAATCTTCTCCAAGGGGTAAGGCTGACTTCTCCTACCTCTCCAACGAGGGGTCCAAACAAGGGTATTTTTAGTTTATTATTATTTCCTTGGCCATGGAAAACTCCCTTTGGCTTCAGAAGGAGTTACATACATATAGCAGCAGTAGGGTCACACTTCCATAACCCTGGAACACCAACATTTAGAACAAAAAATGAGAAATGTTTCTGTCAAAAAAAGGGAAATACTACTAACTGTTGTAGAGCGCTTAGGTGCCCTGCTCCTTTAAAGAGCAGAAACTGTTAGGGAAAGAGCGCTAGCAGTGAGTGCAGAGCCCCAGGTGCTGGTTACGAGGGCAACCAGAGTGAGCTAGTGGCCCACACCTGCCAGTGGTCAGTTGACTGGAAGGGGCAGGGCCTGGCTCACACACAAAACCCCGGGCTGAGGTCAGGACGGCAGTTCCTTGCCAGCAGTCAAGGGGAAAGGCGCTCTCCCAGAGGAAGGAAAGGGGAGAGGCCTGACTGCAGGTACAACCTCTGATACTGGTGAGGGACAGAGCACCCCTGGTGTGGCTTGAAAGATGTTATAGCCAGGCAGCTTGAATTTAGGTTATAGTCCAGGGGCTTGTGTTTTGTTTGCTGTTTAAGACTGGTGGCTTGGGTGAGGCTAGTAGGGGAGGGAGGAGGCCTCATGGGGACCCACGAAAGTGCAGGGACCCCGACACCAAGGAGGGCGCATTATCTGGGGTGCAGTGAGGCGCAGAGCGAGACAGAGCTGTGGAGAGCCAGGGCGCCAGTGAAGGCGCAGAGCGAGACAAGGCCACGGAGGGCCCAGGGAGGACAAAGGGGTCAAATTACAAGAGGGCCCAGACCAAACAATGCCAGGACCATCTGTGAGGCTTGGGATGTGGTAAAGGGTTGTTTGGAGCCATGCATAGCCCATAAGGCTAGGGTGCCCCGAAACACCCACTGTAAATGGGATCCACAAGGGGTCTGAGAGCCCATGGGGTTAGAGAGACTACAGCAAACCATGTCCACGAGAACGTAAAAGCAGTCTCCCTACTATATAGTTACCATCAAAGATGTGGCAGGCAAGAATCAAAGGTGTCCATTCCACCAACCTGGCACAGTGATGGGGCCTTGGGAAGATCATGGCCATCCTGCAGGACCCTGTCCCATGACACTAACATTTTATTTTCTTTTTAGCTCTAGAAGTATGCTATTACTGAATAAAATGCAGAGTTTAGCATCTGTATGCCTTAACTTCACTGTTACTTGGTATGGACAAGCCTGGTATCTTCCTTCTATCTGCAGATAGAGGCAGGGATGGTACAGTCAGTGGACAGCACATCTGGCTGATAATACCACGGCACTTTCATAACGTGTTTTCAGGCCTGAATTATGAAATGTTTTCCTTTTTTCTTAAGTTTTAAGGGAGGCAATGCAAGTTAAAATAAGCAGATTCCATTTTCCCAATTATAATGATTTTTTAATCTGAGGGGCTGGGTTCTGTACAAGCTGGTCTTTCCTGGCTATTTCTCACTTTATTTAGTTTGTCTTTATAACAAAAGTGTGTGTGTGTGTGTGTGTGTGGTGGAAGGGGAAATAAAATCTTCAAGACTATGCTGAATTATAGTCTATATTCCTCCTTTGTTCTTTGCATACCAAGAACAAGGAAGGAAATAGTGGTTGCAACCATTGGTTACTATAGGTCACATTCTAATTTCCTTTTATGTCACTCTTATTTTTATTGCACAATAACATTTTGGGTCACAAGACATTTACAATTCCTTGAACAAAGGCCTATACATGCCTCACCTTCTGTAGGTCAGTATCTCATGATTTTTTTCAAGACTTCTTTGTGCAACTACAGGATTTAATTAAGTCAAACCAGTATGTTTCTATATACATATTTTTAAAAAATCCATTAAGTGGTCTATTTTTACAGCTGCTTCAGAAGACCAAATTCATTATTCAGGTGTCTAGCAATTGTTTCATGTATATCTAGTCTACTGTTAAGATGTAAGGGCTTCTTGCTTGATTTAAGTCAGTGGGCACGTCTACATGTGTACCTTAATGTGCAGTAGCTTATTTTACTGTGCATTAAAGCATCACATAAACTCTGTGATTATGGTAATGAACAGTAAAATAGGCTACTGTGCGATTCATTACTGCACATGAAGGCAGCCTAATGCACATTTCTTTAGTACCTCACACTGGAGGTACTAAATTTAATGTGAATTAGAAAAAGTGCCTTAATGCATGTGCAGGTTCACCCAGTGGTATTACTCATAAAAAAATGTTAGTAATAGGCTATAAATTTCTTATTTTTTTCCATTTAACTTGATTAATTTGCCTATACCTTTAGCCGATACTGGTAGTGCTCAATCTTTCAGCCACATGGGCCAGATAAGTGGCATGGAACCAGTCCGTGACCTGGGTTCTGTGCTTGTGGTCAGTCTACAGGCCTGATTGAGCAATAGGTCAGTAAATGGCTTCAATTTGACATTGTCCTGGCCCCATACATCAGATCTGGCTGTGCATGCTGGCCCAATCTCATGTGCTGGATCTGGCTACGGAGTGACCTGCATGCCAGCATCACCACATGCTAGGATGAGCTAATGTATATGGTGTTACGTCTCAGCTGTGTGTTCTTGGGCAACCCTGGCACAGGATGCAGTCTGTCTGACTCACAAAGGACTCACCCCACCTCCCTCCCCTCATCTACCTAAATGAAACTGATTAAGATGCAGTGTGAGGCTTGAGTGTGAGGCAGTGTCAATCTTGAGACACACCTAAGACCCTCAAGATAAGGGTCTCATTTGCATCCAAGATGGAACCAGATGACCATTCATTTACATAAGGGATGAAGAACAGAAAGCCTGAAGCAGAGACTGCTCTAATCTGGATTTACTAAGGACTTTCCCCACCCCCAGACACCCCCCCCCTCTAAATTTAATAGGCATCTCGGGCTGTACATTCCCCGGTCCCACTATGGGAGGCCTATTTAAACCTGATTGACTAAAACTTGGTTGCCAGATTAGGAAATGCTGAGGCAAGAGACCAAGTCAGAGGTGGTATGGGCAACATTTGAACAATGGTTAAAGGTTCATCACAACGTCCAGCTTGTTGGAACCCTAATCACAGGTGTTGTCATACCTTTCCCGAGATGACTGGTGGAAGTCCTCTCCACAAAAGGTTATGAGCACCCCAATAATTGCTTTAAGTCTGTTAAAAGACTATAGTAAAAATCCAAAATCCTGATGCTGCAAGCTATCTATTGTTTCTGAAGAAACCATGAGATATCCCATCAGTATATCTGCCATCCATAGGAATCTCAAACTGGCTCCCAAG
>JAGPOW010003182.1:29815364-29833528 GCA_030014935.1 Caiman crocodilus
TGCATGTCTATTACTATTAGTACCATTATATATTTCATATACTTAGCAATAAATAACTTTTATAGTCAAACTGGTAGTAATTGGGTATATTTTTCCTTCCCTGCTTCTCTTTCCTCCTGTGCTCTGCAGCAATGCTTCTTTTACCTAAGCTAAAGATCCCTGTGAAGCCCAAAAATATTGTGGGGTCTGCTCATCAAGAGGACAAAAATTGGGACGTGCTGAGTTTGAAACACATAAAGGGATCAGCTTGTACAGGCTGATTGACCCAGTTTGACTCAGACATGCCCTTATGAACTGAATGCTGGCCCATGAGGGTGTCAGCTGGACACCCAGCTGGATTCAAAGGGATTCTGTTTACCTGTGTGCTTGTGTCTGACTGCATTTTATTGTTGCTCTTATGAACTGATTCTTGACATATGAGGGTGTCAGCCTGTCCATGCTGATCAGCCCGGCCAGGTCAGGCATGTCACATTAATTTTTGTGTGTTTGTGTGTATGACTGATTTGGTGACTGGAGGAACCCAGTCCCATTGAGATTGAGTCCTGCAAGATAGCTCCAATGGGGATGAGGGAGAGATACAGCTCCATATAGTAACATAAGCAGCACATTGACAGAATCACCAAGACCCTAGAAACTATCCCTAGTAAATGATCACACCCCAAAGTAATGGGCAATTTGGTAACAATGGCCATGTTATCTGGCCCATAGGGATTCCCAGGGGTCTAGAAATTTGTCAGTAGGGGAGCTACAGTTAATGTTACCACCACTCCCCCACCAAATTTTTGGACCCCTGGGGAGAACCATGGGCCAGTTGACATGGCCTTCCTGACTGGATTTGGTTGAGCACCAGTGGCTTATATGAACAAACCACAGACTCAGCCAATTTGCTTGCACATTGCCTGCAGAAATGCAATGGATTTGTTTTTGGCAGATTAAGGACATGATTCAGGCAGTAGTATCACAGTATTTAGCCACAGCAAAGAAACACTGCATCCCTGAAAGGCAAAATATTCCTGAGACTTTCCTTATATTCAGAGGACAGAAAATATATCACACACCTTTAAGCAATGTAGTATATTTTCCAACATTGTGACCAGCTAGCACCATAAGCCAGCACAGCTAATTGTGTATGAAGGGAATGGTGACTTTTGCCTCCTTTTGCTTTTTCCATTGTAAGTCTAGCTATCTATATCTAGCTGTCTGTCCCTTATTCAGATTGGGCAAGGAGTTGTAAGCAGCTAATTTCCTCCCCTACCCCCCACCCTGCCATTACAAGGCTGTATAATTGCTAGCACACAACTTGGCTCCCTACCATTAAGCACACAGGCCTACTTCTGACTTGCTGGTTGAGAAAAAATGCAGTATGACTTATACCAGGGAGTTCAAGGCGGCTAGTATTCTGCACACAGGAATATCTGAAGCTTCAAATATATCACAGCTTTGTGTCACTCTTTTTCATATCAAACTTCATCTATAGGGCATTTATGAAAATAAGAAGAGCTAGGCAACAGTGATACTTCAGCCAGTATAATTTATAGATGTTTCAGAATTATTCAACCTTTTGAATTTGCTCAGTATTTTATCTCAAAATCAGAGCAGCTGTGAATTACTCATTATAGTTTAGGAGTTAAAATCTTCACATATGTAAGCTGACAACTGTTCAGCCATTCGTTTTAGTCTCAGATTTACTTAAAGATACTTTATTCAGTTAAATAAATGCATTGTTGAAAACAGATGGATTCTACCACAGACTTTTATCCAGTTTCTGTTCTATTTCTTAATATTAAATTAAATAAAAAATTTAAACAAGTGCTAATTTTATTCTCGTTCTCATGTGACTGAACTAAAATGGCTATTAGTACTCCAATATTTATGTTTAATAGTTCAGTTATAAGACATGTTACTGTATTTAATTACCCTTATGTTTTGGTTTTTTATCTGGCTTTTCTTGCCCATAAGAAATTATACATACAAACCAACAAGGATTTTAATTGTAGCCTTTTTCATAGCTCTGAGGTATTTTCCAACAATTAACAATGGCTCAGGGGTAACCATCTCAGTAATTCTGGGCAGTGCCATAAAACTCAATATGTCTCTCCAGGCAAAGGGGACTCAGTATAAACTGGGGGAGATCCACTCCACACTGCAAATTCTGACTTATGAATTTTAGTTCTCAGCCAGCCTAAAGTGACAGCAGAGACATCTTTCAGAAAAAAAAAATATGGAAATGCTTCCACATTCAGTCATAATAAGGACAAGAAATGAAAGGGAGAGCATATGGAGGTTTATATACAAGGAAGTAAAGAAGAGACACATGAACTTGTGCAATATTTGCCTGGAAGAGTTATCAACCTGTATTCTAGGAGCAGCCCTGATGACAATATATTGTTGATTTGGTGCTGATTGTGGAAAGCAGTCATGCCTCTAGGAAATTCCATTCAACATGATTTGCAAATAAAACCAGTTCCAAATTTGTATGAGGGCAATTCACTGCAATTTTTCCTTATTAAGGCAACAGTAAACAAAAGATATAAAATAAGAGATTACCATGGTATGAAAAACAGCTTGGGTCACAAGTTATCCCTTACCATAAACAAAACTTACTCTCAGTTACCCTGAAAGGCCTGTTGTACAACATTCTAGACATACTCTTTTCATATAGACAAAACTATCAAAATGTTACCAGCCATTTAAATGAAGCAGCCAGAATGCCCTACTTTAATCCAGGCTACACAACAGCAGAAGAGGAAAAATACCAAAAAAATCTGGACTTAAAAAAATTTGAAATAAACTGGTTGCAAATACACACATACACAGAGATAAATATATTATTTTGAGATTGCTTTAATTTTTGTACTGAAAGATATTACATGTACAGTTTGAATTTTTGTGGTGTGGGACTAACTGATTAAAAATTATTTTACAAATTACACTGATATGCTATATACAAGTCCTACTCCCACAGAACTAATGAGGGTTTTGCCAATGACTTCAATGGGAGAAGAATCAGGCCATAGTGAAATAATATGACATAAATAGGGTGTTACATTTGAAACTGTCCATCTTTAAAGAAGACCACAGTCACCCCTAACCTTAAAAGATTTAAAGCTATCGGCTTGACATTCCTGCATAGTTCTTGACCCTCACCACAGGAACAGTGCAAGTTTTCCATATATCCCTACCAATATCATTCACCCTAATTACACGCACCATTTCCTCTGAAGTAAAAAGTTCCATTTATATTGCAAGGGGACAGAGGATCAGAAAAGTACTATAGGAAAAGAAAGAATTGTCTCATGGTTAAATCCACTGAATTCTACTTACAGGGACTAAGTACTATCCCTGCCTCCGCCACACAGTTCCTGTTTGCCTGGGGGAAATCACTTGCAAAATGTTTTACTTCATTGGCAGTTAATGATGTATTGTTTTCTGAGTAACCAGTTTGAGATAGCTGGGGCCTGATTTTTCACACATGCTGTGTTCTCACAACTGTAACTGAAATCAAAGGGAGCAGTGTAGATGGTCAGCCATTCTCGTAGAAAGACAGTTTGGTCAAGAAAAATGTACTCTTTTGGAAAATGGGTAATCATAGTTCTGCTACTGATTCATCGTATAATCTTGAGATATGACTTGGCATTTCAGCCATGACTTCCAAACTACAAAATGGAAAGACTGCTACTAACTACCTGTATCACAAGTGCCTATCTGTAAAATGAAGATAATACTGGTAATACTGCTGTTCTTCTATTTCCTGTCTTGTCTATTTAGATTACAAGTTATTTGAGCAGAAACTGTCTGATTCCATGTTTGTACAGCACTTAGCACAACAGGGCCCTTATCTTGTTTGGAAATCCTAGGAGGTGTCTTATTAAATAATCAGATATAAAATTATCTACTGGAATCTTTTGTCAGCATAACAAGATTTACTTTTTCAAAAGTAACATTTTTGTACTACATATTAAAGGTCCTTTGATTTGGAAAGCATCAGAATTCACATGTTTTTTCTATATCTTAAACAATAAATGCAATGCAGACAAGTGTTTTTGTTAAAACTTTTAAAATAACTGATATCTGAATTCCTGATGCCTTTTTATTTTAATAATTTTCTGTTCTGTTGAGGATATAAAAATCCAGAAAGTGGCATTAGCAGTGTTTTGTGCTGTGTAGCTACAAAGTCAGTAGAGGGAGCACAACATAACCAATACATCCTTTCACAAGGACTCTAGCACCATCAATGATGCTGTTACACAAACAAGACATTACATGAAAAGAGCCATCTTGGCTTGTAGTCCACAAAAATCAAGGTCTGACAAAATAGCTGAGGAAAAAAACCGCAAAAGTTTAAGCTTCAGTAGAAGATCAAATTAAAAGCAAAAGTGATAAAGAAGTGCTTTAAAATACTCATTATGGGTCTTTTAGAGTGCCTCCTGGATACATAAACATTATTGAGAAAGAGATAAAAATGACCTATTTTTAGATTCACACACTTGTTAATAGTTTTAGTACAGCAGATAGGAGAGACTGGCAGTGTAATTCACATAGATAAAAGATACACTGAATTATATTTACAGGAGTTCAAAATGGCAATTTAGATCAACCTTTGGGGAACAAATTACAAGTTACGAACTGCCATGATCATTGGGAAAAGCAGGTTTACTTTAGTTAAGCAATGAAACCAGCTTTGCCAACTCTTCTGCACAATAAACTCAAATGCCCTTCCCTGAGAATTCAGTGTTACCTTTTGACATTCCTTCTTTACAGCTACAAACTGTAGTAATGTAATATGTAGTAAACTCAATTCTGCATATACCTTAGACCATTTAAGATGCATTGTATTGCTGCCGGCAATAGATTTGCCACTTTTTATCAAATATGGGTTCATAAAAACAGAACATTGCTAAGAAAAAAACCCCTGAGGTTACTGAAGAACAAACGTTTAGGAAGGTTTTCAAAATTATATATTTTAGAATTAAACAAACTAGAGGTGATGAGCTGGTGAAAGAGAAAAGGACTGCTTTTATTATTATTGTGATTTACTAGTACAACCAAAACTAAAACACCCACAGTGCCCACTAGCAAATACTGGATTAAACTCAGCCCTCAGGTAACTAATGACTCTTACACAAGAGAGTAACCTGTTACAGCAGGATTAATCTGGCCCATTCCTTTTAACTCCAACATCTAGACAAAAGACTTCCATCTTTTAGGGCTTGACCCTAGCCTCCCTTCTGTCTTATTTAAATTCAGGCTAGAACTTGACCAATCTCTTACAACAAACACCTTGACATCAAAGATTCAATGCAAACACCTTACTTTTTTTTGCAAAGGGAAATAAATATTCTGTATAAAATAGAAGACATACCTTAATGCCTCTAGACCAGATGACCTTGTCATATTTGTATGTAGGGAAGAGATTTATTATAGCTGATAGAGGTATATTCAATAGAGCCTGATACAAGAATTACTATTATGTTCACTGTCTCTGTATGATTAAGATGCAAGAGAACTTCCTCAGCCAGGTACGTTCATAGCAATGGGTAAAATTCTGGCCTTTGAAGGGGCAGCAGAAATTAGAATCATTTTCCCTGGAAGAAGCTGCACAAAAGAGCTCATCAGAGAACTGAAGAATTTTCACCCACTAACTCAAAAAACTGCAAACAATTTCTCTAGAAATATAAGTTGAGGATTATGGACAGATCAAACCACTCACCAGTTGCAGGCATTCATGTAGTTACCAAAAGCATGTATTAATCACCAATATCAGAACAAAACAAACTGTTCCTGCGCAATGCAAGAAAAACGGGTGCCCACAAGTGTGTTGCAGCGGCCTGTCTTGAGCCAATAACAGGATTGTTCTAGTACCCAACATGCAGTTGTCAACATCCTGCAATTTGCCTTAAGAAAGGCCCGATTTGAGCCAAAATTGACATCTTTCATGCATAGAGCAAATTCTCTAAGATATATAGGATATGTTTACACAGCAGAATGCACTGTCATGTACAGATACTTAACGTACCTCTAAATAAGTCATATCAGCTACTGGGAGCAGGAAAGCTTCATTACCTAATTAGACTTTGAGACTTAGTTTGGGTGTTTCTGCACAGCACTCTACTGAGCTGTGTATGTATTGCATTAATATGAAGGTAGATCAGTGAGATTCAGCTTGGCTTTCCCCGTCAACACATTCTGTAGCTGCAGCCGTTTCAAAAAGGTGTGAAATTCCTTCATGCTTTTAAGACATGATAGAACTAAAATCTAGCCTGACCTTACAACCTATAATGTTTGTAGAGAAGTAGGAGGCAACCACATCAGTATCAGTAGGAAATAACTTTTGAAAGGTAATTTTTGTCCAGAAAACTGAATGATCCTTGCAAGCAGTGATACCTCTAAGAACAATTTTGTTGAAGCTGTTGTCATTTTTATTGGAGTCTGGCTAGTGCAGGGGCATAATGAACTGACAGAAGATAAAAAATGACGAATAGGCTGGAGTCTCTCATACTAACAGTATTTCATACCCCTCTGGCAATACGAAGAATCCTCAATGCAAATTAGAAACAGGCCCAAATATGCCTATTCAGGTGTGCTAGAAATTCTACAATCCTACTTTAAAGATTTCATTTAAGCAACTAATTGCATTCTGAAAATGTGTTAATATTGTGAAGATCTCAAAGTCTAGTTCATTATACAGGATATAAATGATTGTTATTTTCATAGCCATGAACAAAATAGGATTGACAGAAGCTGAAAAGATTGGAAAATGGAAGATGGTGGTAAAAGCTATATGGCTATCTATAGACAGTCAAAAAGCCTGAGGCTGAATTTATTCAGTCTTTGTAGGTTAGTTTAAACTGTGTTGATTGAACCAATAAGCAAGTGAAGAGACATTCACTTTTGATGCTGGAAATGTTGCCACATGGCTGCAGTGGCCCAGGCCACTAGAGCATACGTCCCTGCTTGGATGGAATAGACAGCTTGGCCCAAGGCTAGCCCACCCATCTGCGAGGGGAGGTGCAAAGCATCCCGAGATGCAGGGGGACTGTAAGTTATTTGAATCTGGAGGGGATCTGGGAGAGAAATTCAATAAACTAATTGAACTTAAATAGTTAAGTCTGATCCATTCAGATTTATCTTAAATTGGTTTCAGCCATTTAGAAAGCAGTTTACGTGCACTGAACTTCTGTTGTGTTACAGATTTGAACTGGTTTCTGATAATTTATACTGGTTTATGTGTAATTTTGGTCTCTAGCCTATGTGCTTATACACTTCAAACAGCTTTATGTACTTAAAGGGATTAGAATATATTTTTAAGAATTAGTTTTATAGTAAGCAGAAAAAAACAGTTCTTTTAACAAAAGAATTTACGAAGGACCTGAAATGAAAAAGATGCAATGCCGTTCTCTGAATGCTAGAAGGTACTAGAAATGAAAGTATCCTGTTCTTACAGATTTTCATAACACTAAGAGGTATAATAATGTTTATATGTTATAACATAACTATGTTTCAAGGTATAATAATGTTTGGTTTTTATCATATTATCAACAATGACTCAAATACAGTCTGTGGGGAGCTGCCCACAATGTCCTTGGAGCTGCCTGGGCCAAAAAACTACACAGGGTATTTAACTGCTTTTTGTAATCTGTAATCTGCACTGTATTAACCGTAGAGCTGTGTGATGGTAGCTAATTCAATCTGGAGAAGATCTGGCCCAATTTGGGGACAGAATCACCAAATCTGAATTGAACTGGGAGACCAATTAAAAGCTCTGAATCAATTCAAAAAATTTGAATTGATTTGGAAAAGCTTTGGAAAAGATTAGGCCACTTCGGATATTCATCCATAGACTAACAGGCAGCTGACACAGCTGCCTTCAGCTGGTAAGTCTGCTGGGGTTGGAGGTGGAGGGAGGGAAGGGACATGGGGGAGGGAGGGATTGGGGCTAGGACAAGTTGCCCAGCTGGGGTGGGTAGGGGCCCACTACTCGGGGAGGGGGCTGGGCAGGTGCAGGACGTGGGCACGGCAGTGCTGGAAGTGGGGGCTCTGCCCTGCTGCCGCTTGCCCAACCAGGGCAGGTGGTGGGGTTGGGATGCAGGTGCGGCTTACTCCAGGCAGAAGGAGACAAGAGGCAGCAGGGCAGAGCCCCTGCTTCCAGTGCTGATTCAGGTGCGGCAGTGCTGAGAGCAGGGGCTATCCCTTGCTGCTGCCTGGAGTGAACTGCTCCTGCATTGTGTCCATTGCCACCCCCACACCCGCTACCCCAGGGCTTTTTTTTTTTTAAAGCTCCCTCACAGGCTGCAGCAGCAGCAATTGGGGCCTCTGGGCACTCATGGCAGAGCGCATGCATGCAGCACAGAGCAGTGGGCAGTGGGGATTGCCCCCCTCACTTGGAATCCATGGGGATCAGCCCCCTTGCTTGACAACTGCGCGGCAGCTTCCCTATGGCAGGATGCCATGCACTGTCTGGGAGTTGAGGAGGATTCGCGTGTCAGCTGGAGCCTAGCAGTACTCAGCCCCAGTGGCCCTAGCTTCCAGGTAGTGTGTGATGCCCTGACGAATCACAGCGCACCCGTGCCATGGGGCAGCTGCTGTGCAGGTGCTAGGTTGTGGGGGGCCACCCCCACTGTCCCCCACTGCCCTGCACTGCATGGGGGGGCTCTGCCACGAGTGCCCAGAGGCCCTAGTCACCACTGCTGCAGTTGGTAAGTGAGGGGCTTTTTTTTTAAGTGCCGGGACTAGACTGTGGGACCAGGCAGGGTAACCATGGGGACTTCTCCTGAGGCTTCTCCCACTCAGGGAGAGGCAGGCACAGCCAGATGAGCTACGGGAGAACCTGCAGCCACTCGGCTGTGCCTGCCTCTCCCCGGCTGATCCAAATAACCGAATCTCTCCAAATTGGTGCTGAATCTTCCAAAGCCAATTCAGGTGAATTGATTCAGGACAGTGATCCAAATCTCCGAACTGAATCACTGTCTTATTTGCACAGACCTAATTAATAGTGTTATGAACTGAAACTAAAACTAATCTTAATTAATTTTTTCTTCCTATGCCCTTTGCTCAAGCACAGCTTAAAAAGATCATATTGTCTAATATGGAAGCAATTATGAATTCATTTTGTTGTATAGAAAATTAAAAGGCAGGGTCATAAAAATAAGATACATTCTGCTATTGCCCAATCAGAAACAACAGAACATGGATCTCCTATAGCTACAAAAAAGAACTGTTGAAGTAGAGATATATCTAAACGTTATCTAATTTTCTGATCACACAATTAGGCACAACAAATTAGTACTCTGAGTAACAATTATCCTGAGGAAAAAAATGTAATTCATTGCATTTCTCTACAAAATTGCACTTGTTGCACTCAATGATACAGAAATGGTATCTCATGACGTAAATCTTATCCATTGCTCTATGAATCATCATTATTTGAAAAAAGATACTGATAGACTGGCAGGTAATCAGGTCAGTTTTGTAATAAGAAAAGATGGCTTCTTTCTGGAGACCTTTGCCCTCTTTGGCAAGACATAATAGCAGACTGTACCAAGCTATGAATGTAAGAGTAGGCTTTCTCTTGTCATATAAGTGGCTGAAGACTACACTGAATTGCTGATTTACAAATATACCAACATGCTTTACTGTATGTCATGAACAAAACCCGATGGACTTAAAATAAGGTTCGATTTTTATTGACAAGCGTATTACAATTTTCAGAACTGTACTTGGCCCAAAGAGTCAACACACATTTATAACTGGCATTATTTATTATGGGTAGCATTTCATATTCCTCAGAGGGCTACCACAAGTTTTGCAAACTGCAGGATATCCCCATATTCTGAACGCTATTTGTGCAGTTTTAAAGCTACACTGAATGCTGGATACTCTTTTGAGACATTTGGCAACTGAATAACCTTGTATTTGAGAACAGGATCTACTTCCAGATAATTTATGATTAAATTCCTTTTTTTGTTGAATGAGGTGACTAAAGAGAATGTTGCAAAAAGTCCTTTCTTGTATCCCAAGGAACAGGTACAAATACAAGGAAATCTATTCTATTTTGTTTCAAATAGGTCAATACCATTTTAAATATCATGGTTTAAAAAAAATTAATTTCCTACTATATTACAAGACATAAAGTTGGTTCCACTGAAGCAAATGAAAAATTTTCCATCAGTAGCAAACAGAGGAGGGCCCAATGGGTTATTAAAAGAAACTAATTTCTTTTCACTATTTATATTACACGTTGAGTTGTTGTGCTGTGTTACTGTATTTTAGATAAGATGATAATGCTTTTTAGAAGTTTATGACATAGTAACTTTTGGAACAGAGATAACTGAACTCATGATATGCATGTACTGTGGAGTCTTTTTCCTCTCCAGAGTGTCCTAAAACAAATCTCCTTTGCCAGCTACAGAAAGCATTTGAAATTAATCCTATAGTTCAAGCAAACAGGACGTCACTTTATACCAAGTAAACTGCATGTTACTTCATTTATCTGGCTTTAAAGACTGACTTGATTCTAGTGTAATTTAAACCTGTTATTACATGTACTCTAGGAGTTGTGGAATTTAGATGGCTAACCACCACTACCTTTGCTGTATTAGGTACCATTGCATAACCTCTGAAACAAGCAGAATTGTTGCAGCTGTATGCATGGAGGTAGTTAGCTATCTTACTCTGAAGTCAGACAAAAGGTAGAACTTAACTGGGTGAGAGGGCTGGCGCATGAGAGTCCCTAAAGTGTAGAGCTGTGTGGCTAGGCAGCAGGCAGGGGTCTGGGCCCCTGCTGCATGGGCTGACTGGGAGCTATTTCTGCCTGGGTCAGCATTTACACGTATATTTCATTGCATTTAATATCTGTGCCGTAAGACAGTACTATCCTGGCAGTATGGTGAAGTTAATTAATTTACTGCACCCTAATACTGGCACTCATGTAGATGCTTTAATAATTAGTCAAATCTGTGGTAAAGCACACATGTAGATGCACCCAGTATCCCTTTAATCTCATCTTTGTAGTTTCTTGTTTTTGCAAGCCTTTGTTTTGCATTTCTATCTTGAAAGCAGATAATTCCAAAATCAGGGCATTTCTAGTATTAATAAGTGTACTATGAAATGTAGATGTCAGAATGAAAAGACAAACTTTATTCAGCAGGTTTTCATTCAGGTTTACAAGACCTACTATGTTTCAGGTATATCTTATTTTAAACAGAAGTTTTATTTTCATGCCCAAACATTTCTAATTAGTAACAGTGTGTTAGGGTATAATCAAGCTTCTCTTGAAGGTAATGGAAAGACTGATGACTTCCATGTAATTTGCACTGAGCAAAGCCCTGAAGCACATACTTAATTGTGAAGTATATGGTTAAGGCTTATTGACTTCAAGTAAGTGTTTAAATCCTACTGAAATTAAGCATTTGGCTAAACACTCTTGTTTGACTGGGATGATCCCTAAATTTGGGCCTTATTGCTAAATTATAGATGATAACACACACACACATGTATGCACATGTATATAAACACATATGTAAATCTGTTGTACAACAGCTGAACAAGAAATTAGGTTCCTTCCAATTCACTACTTACAAAATTCATGGCACCTAATGGTAGATATCTGGCGCCTAATAAGATAGCAAAAACACTAAACCCAAAGCCACAAACTAAGTTTAAAAAAACCCCCAAACCTTGATAAAACAGACTCAGAACCAGAGGCATAACTGGATGCTTGAGCACTTGGTCAGCTATGGCACAAGGGGCAGCATCAGTGGCTTCACTGGCAGTGATCGCTGGGCAAGCAATGCAGCTGCTGCTGTTTTTGCACCCCCCCCCCCCTCCCCACAGGGTTCAGCACTTAGGCATCAGCACCCAGTTAAGTGTGATACTACATCCATCCAGGTTTATCTTAAATGGGTTTCAGCCATTTTGAAAGCGGTGCAATAAGAAGTCCTTAGATATGTAGGGGAGGAAAACAAATGGAAGCATGGGGCCATTGCTTAACAACTCGGGACAGCTGGTTACCGACACGCAGAAGAAAACTGAACTCCTGAATTACTATTTTGCTTCAGTATTTCACCAGACTAAGGGGAAAATCATACTAAATAAAGTTCAGAATGGGAATGGTGGAAATAACCACCTTCCTACTGTCAACATTGAGCTGGTGTATGATCAGTTAGAAAAGTTAGACATTTATAAGTCAGCAGAACTGGATAAACTTCATCCGAGAGTGCTCAAAGAGCTGGCCAAAGTCATCACAGGACCTCTGGTGAAACTAATTGCACTTGGGGAGGTCCTTGAAGACTGGAAGAGGGCCAATATTGTGCCCATCTTCAAAAAGGGGAGGAAAGAGGACCCAGGAAACTATAGGCCAATTAGCCTAACTTCTATCACAGGGAAAATCCTGGAAAAATTTGTCAAGAAGTCTATGTGCGATATGCTTGCAGAAGGTAGGATTCTGAATGACAATCAGCATGCCTTTGTCATGGGCAGGTCTTGTCTTACCAATCCCATCTCCTTCTACAACCAGGTAACTTGCCACCTGAATAAGAGAGAGGAAGTTGACACTGTATACCTAGACTTCCAAAAGGCCTTTGATCTGGTATCCCATGATGTTCTCATGGGAAAATTGGAGGATTGCAGGCTTAACTGCTTTACAGTCAGGTGGGTAGGAAGTTGGCTGCATGGTAGGACCCCAAGAGTTGTAATTAATAGATCTGTGTTGTCCTGGTGAGAAGTGGCCAGTGGTGTCCTCTCACTGATGTCATATTTCTTAAAGAAAGTGTGTGGGATCAGGACATAAGCATAACAGAATTTGAGACTGAAATTGTACTCTTGTTCAACTGTGAAAAATGACTAAAGAAAGTCTGTGAATCAGTTATTAATGGTGTCATAGAATGAAGTTACTTTATACAGTTTCATTTTTGAATACTTGTTGAGATAAAAGTAATTTTCGTTTTGTTGTCCATTGTTCTTTTGTGGGGAAAGAAGGGTGGCATCATAATGTATAATGTAACACTTTATACCCTATAGTCAGCCCAAAAGAAAAATACACCTAACTTTTCTTATGAGATAAAGAATGACAACCATAATTGATATTTATTTGGCACTTCTCAAAATGTGTTTGACTGAATACTAATACTCCAAGTAGAAATAATGAAATTCTTTAACACAGGGGTACTAGGTCTCAAATCCATTAACTGCTTATTTTCAAAATCAATTCACTTAACCGCCACCCTGAAATTTAGTTCAATGGTAAATATATTTTCTAATGTAGAAAATATAGAGATGCTGCCACAACCCTAACATTCTATGACCAACCAAAGAACTGCCATTTTGAAAAGTGACACATACAGTAGTTATTCAACACAATTTAAGTATGCTGTCATCAAATCCCCATTGCAGTTTCCACTAGAAAAAGCTCCTTTTTATTAGCTTCCCTCAGGAATAGGCCCGTTGGGAGTATAAAAGGAATTCAGCAAAGATACCTGTAACTGGGCACATCTATGTGTGCAATTAATGTGGAGCTTATTGCCCCAGAGTGTATTATTCCTGGGTGTGCTGTTTGAACGTGGACCCAGGACCACAGGATGTTGAGGTGGGTCAGAGCAGCCCTGGCTAGCAGGGAGTCGGGGGGTTAGCCTGCTAGCTCAGGGCTGCTCCCCCCTGGCTCAACATGCTGAAGAAGGGCTGGCTGGGGCATTAGGGTGCTTCAATGTGGCACTAACCAGCAGCTCTCCCTTACACTGAAGCACGCTCATGCCACAGCCAGCTGTGGCAGCATCTACATGTGCACTGCTGCTGAGTAAAAAAACTGCAGTGGGACAGTACTCGTACTTGCAGTACAGTAAAATCTCTGTTATCTGGTACTTCACCAACTGGAATACCTTACTAACTGCAATTTTCTCACTGAGCTGCTTTGCCCCCTGCTGTGCTGTCAAAAGTGGCTGAATGCACACAGTGCTGCACCATGCTGCTTTCACCCCCTGCTGTGACACCAAAAGCAGCCAGGTGCACACGGTGCTGTGCTGCGCCGCTTTAGCCCTGTGCTGTGCCACCAAAAGCATATGCACCTGGCTGCTTTTGGCAGCACAGCAGGGGGGCAAAGCAGGGCAGCGCAGTACCATGTACATCCAGCTGCACCTCTTTGCCCCCTGCTGTGCCACCAAAAGCAGCTGGATACACATGGCACTGCTTTTGCCCCCTGCTGTACTGCCAAAAGCAACCTGACTCACACAACACTGCACCATGCCAGCTCACCTTCTGCTGTGTGAAGCCCGATACACACAGCACCATTCCATGCTGCTTTGCCCCCTGTTGTATGCAGACTAACATACATGGCACCATGTCACACTGCTTTATCACCTGTTGCACTGCTTTAAGCAGTGGGAAGCACACAGCGCTGCATTGCCTTCCTGTCTGCTACACCACTCTGAGTGTTATCTGAGTGTGTGTACCTCTCCCCACTGCTGCAGCAGCCTGTTGGTTGTCAGCATAATTGTCAGGCTGCAGCAGCCTGACAATTATGGCAACAAATATGCTTTCTATTGCATCAAAAAGCAAAGGTAAAATGCAACAAAGAGCTGTGTTGACATTAATGCGGAAAATAGGCAAATGTCTAGAAAAAGGTGAGACCCATAATGTTCCGATGAAAGAGTTCAATGTTGGATCATCAACAATATATGATATCAAGACTCAAAAGGAACAATTGCTCAAATGCATCTCTAGTTCTGAGACAAGTAAAGCTACTGAAAAATACTGTACTCTACATAAGCCTAAATTAGAGCAGCTTGATACTGTTTTATATGAATGGTTTTCATTATACCCCTATCTCTGGTCCAATGCTCATTGAAAAGGTGAAAGATTTCTACAAGTAAATGGATTTGACTGAACCCTGTGCACTTTTGGCTGGATGGTTTGTGCATTTTAAACCTTGTCATGGCATTAGAAGGCTAGATGTATCTGGTAAAATTAAATCGGCTAACCATGCAGTTGCTGAAAAATATTGTGGATTTTTTAACAAATTAGATGCTGAGCACGATCAATCCCCTGACCAAATCTACAGTGCAGATGAAACTGGCATATTTTGGTGATGTTTGCTAAATTCTACTCTTGCTGGTACAGGTGAATTTAGTGCTGCTGCTTTCAAGCAGAATAAAGACCAAAGAACTGTGTTTACGTGTACTAATTTAGGAAACACACACAAAGTGAAGTTCTTGGTGGTTGGAAAACTGAATCACCCTAGAGCTTTTAAGGGTATTATACTTTTTACCTGTTGTTTACAAAGCCCTAAGTAATGCATGGATGGACAAAGGACTATTTTTGACTGGTTTCATCATGTTTTTGTACCTGCAGTGAAAAAACATTTTAGAAAAATTGGAAAACCTCAAGATAGTAAAGGTATTCTGTTATTAGCAGGGATCTGGGTTTTCTGTTTCCCACAGAAAAACAGAGAAAACCATGGATTTCTCATTTTGATCAGGGAAAAAATGGATTTTACCTGTTAGCAGAGAAACCCATGGATTTCCCAATTTTGTAGAGAGTTCTGCAGGCTGGCAGAGTTCTAGCCTACAAGAGCAAAAAGGGTGTGGAAATCCACAGACAAGGTGTGGGGGAGAGGAGGGCTTGCATGCAGTGGCTGGGCTGTGCACGTGTGGCCCGCAGAGGGGCACCGTTCCCCTTGCCCCTCCAGCCCTGCTCCTGGGTGTGGGCACAGGGACACATTCCCCACCCCTATTCTTGATCTGGCTCCCCCCAGCCCCTTCTCTTTCCCCTGGCCTGTCCCTTCCCCTTCCCCACACACTTACTTGCTGGGGGGGGTCTGTCTGTGCCTGTATCTGTGCCTGCCTGTGTGTATCTGTGCCTGCATGTCTGTGCCTACATGTGTGCATCTGAGTCTGTGCCTGCATATCTATGTCTGTGCCTGCACGTGTGGGGCTGAGGGGAGTGAGGGGCACCAGCAGGCCCAGGTGAGACTGTGGGGGATCTTTAATTTTAATCACAGATGTGGGGGGGTGAGGGGGTTATCAGAGAATTTGTGATTTTTTTAATCATAGAATATGTGATTTTTTTATCAGGCAAAACCAGGATCCCTGGTTATTAGACAAATTCTTGAGCTCACCCTCCTGAATGTGAGTTTGGCTAGGGACAGATATTACACATAAACTGGTTTAAATGATAATAAATTAGCTTAAACCTGTAATAGAACAAATGTTCAGTGCCCATAAACCAGTTTGAAAATAGCTGAAACTGGTTTGAGATAAACCTGGTTGAATGTAGTATCAGACTTAACTGATTTGGTTCAAGCTAGTTTATGCAATGCCTGTCCCAGATCTCTTGCTGGTTTAAGTTAAATCAGAGTCCCCCAGCATCCTGGCATGCTCTCTGGGCTAGGCAGGGCTCTCTGCTCCACAGCAGAGCTGGTGCCCCCACTCTGCTCCCTGGCTGGAGCCTGACACAGACTTGTAGGCACAGCAGGGTCTACCGGCTTCCCTGTGTCCCCCTCTCCTCCTCCCTCTCACCACTTAATGCTTAAGCAGAGATCCCTTCCTCCTCTCTGCCACAGCAGGGACCGTAGCCAGCATGTGGTAGGATAGTTAATGCTAAGAGGTGTCTGTATATGTCTTTCTCTCCAGTTTCACTGGGATATGCAGACAGAACAGTGACCCTTTAGGGCTTCTGGACCAATCAACAGGTCAGCTGGTAAGCTGTTTAGGAAGTCTGAAGTAATGTGGAGAGAGGCATTTGTCATGCTAATCAGGTGATAAAGACTGTTATCAGTGCCCCTCCTTCCCCCATTCTTGCTCCCCTTCCTCCAACTGCCTAGCTTGCTGGTCAGTTTGCTGCAGACAGAATAAAGAAACAGGGAGGGAGACTGAAAAGCTCCATATCATTAACACGTGCATGCACTACACACTGCCCTTTGCCTCAGAGTTCTAGCCCAGGGCTGGGGACTGGCAATACTCCTGCCCCTTGAGCAGTCAGTGGGGAAAAGCCTGGGACCATGGAGGCAGACATCCTAAATGAGACAGTCCTGCCAGGGCCTCTCCACACCACCCTCAGCTCATCTCCCTGCAGAAGGGAAGGGACAGTTGCTCTAGCACCCCCTTACTCCTAGCCTGAACCACTGCAGCCATGTGCCTGAATTTCTTCAGTCCAGAGAGAATGTCTGTCTAGTTTCAAACCAGTTCAGCCTAATCAGGTTAGACTAACCTGCAAAGATTTAATCAATTCAGGCTTAGGCTTTTTGAATGTTTGTCCTTAGCCTTGGTGTCTGGTAATATTTTTAACAGTTTCCTGCCTACCAGTATAACCTCACTAATTCAACCAGTGGACCAGGGCATTATCCAGAATATGAAGTGTCATTATAGACGAGATTTTATGAGACAGTTAATCAATCATCAAGGCACTATGCAGAACTTCCAATTTCTTTATAACATAAAAGATACAATTTTGAATGTGGCTTGTGCCTGGAATTCTGTAAAAGGTAAAACATTAAGGAGGACTTGGAGAAAATTGTGGCCTGGTGTTCTGTTTGCAGAAGGGTTTTCTTAAGAAAAAGATTTTGAAAAGGCTTTACTGTGAGACCCAGAAAAAATACAATAGTTCAAATTCTTGACACGGTGAAGGATGTTCCTTCTACATATCCAGTCAACAAACTTAAAGAAAGTGAGATTTCATAGATTTCATAGACATTAGGGCTGGAAGGGACCTTGGAAGATCATCAAATCTAGCCCCCTGCTCAAAGGGCAGGAAGTCAGCTGGGATCATAGGATCCCAGCAAGATAAGCATCCAGTTTCCTCTTGAAGGTGTTCAATGTAGGTGCTTGAACCACCTCCGATGGCAGGCTGTTCCAGACCTTGGGACCTTGGACAGTAAAGAAATTCTTCCTTATGTCCAGCCTGAAATGGTCTTGTTGTCTTGTCAAATGGTTTATGACCATTTGACCTAGTCGTCATCCCTTGGGCTGCTCTGGTGAACAAACGTTCCCCAGATACAGGTGGTCACCCCTAATAAACTTATAGATGGCCATCAGATCAACCCTGAGCCTGCACTTTTCCAGGCTAAAGAGACCCAGGGTTCTCAGCCTGTCATCGTAGGGTCTGCTTCCCTGACCTCTGATCATGCACATGGCTCTTCTCTGGACTCTCTCAAGCTTCTCCACATCCTTTTTGAATTG
>JAGPOW010003182.1:29833628-29894207 GCA_030014935.1 Caiman crocodilus
TGGGACTGATGAAAGACCAACGCAAAGTACCTATTTAATAGGTTGGCTTTTTCCTGGGCGTCAGTTGTCAGTTGCCCCATCTGGTTCAGCAGGGGTCCATTGTTGCCCCTGCTTTTCCTCTGACTCCCCACATATCCGAAAAAGAACTTTTTATTGTCCTTGATGCTCAAAGCTAGTTGGAGTTCAGTTTCAGCCTTGGCTTTCCTGGTATGCTCCGTATAGGACTGGACCAGTGCAGAATAATCCTCCTTGGAGGTGACTTCCACATAAAATATATCTTATAAGATATAAGAGTGGGTTGAATTTGACAAAGGAAGTTGAAGTTACACATGGTTTTAGTGATGCAGAAATAATAGTGTTGTAAATCCTGAAAAGTCTAAGGTCACTGAAAAAGACTCTGAAGAAGATGGCTTTGGTAAAGAGGAGAAAATGTCTTGGGCTAGAACTGCTTCATATATTGACAACTTCATTAAATTTGCTGAAAGGCAGAGATGTTATTCTGCACAGGAGGTTATGCAGTTACAAGTTATTCACTTTAGTTTCATGCAAAAAGGACAGGCAGCAAGTAGGCAGGCTGATATCAGGAATTTATTTTAAAAAAGCTTCCAGGGCTTGTTATAAAGCCAGTACAGAATCAGCCCCATCACCATCAACTTCTACATCTACAATTGATGTTGATGACTCTGAGGCACTGCAAGACCCTCCCCGCCATTGCCTCTTGAATCTCCAAAGAGGCAGTAATTTATGTACAGTACAGTAGTGTAAATTATTTTAGTTATAAGTTACATCACTACCTCAGGATTTCTCTTCGCTCCAATCCTGCTTTGCTACTACTTGATTGGCGAGTACCTCTTTACTATTTTATTCTTTATACAGTATGTTATACCATAATGTATTGTACATTAATTCTTCAAAAATTTGCACAAGTATGGCACTATATAACTCTCAGATAACTGGAATTTTTAGATAACTGGCACCCCGCATTCTCCACTCGTGCCAGATAGCATAAATTTTACTGTACTATTCTGCTGCAGAGTTAATTAGTTTACTCCAGCCTAATAGGGGTGTGCGTCTAGATGTATGACGCTTACTGGATGCATCTACATGAGACAATGGCTGTATAGTAGCCTGAGACTACTACACAGTAACACTGCGTGGCAGTAACACTACTGCATAGCAGTTTCAGGCTACATGCAGTCAGCATCACAAAAAAAGTCATTGGTTGACACTACTGCACAGTAACCCAAGTTACTGCACAGTCATTTAGTATTTGTTTATACAAGTACTAAATGACTTCACAGTAATGACTGGGCAGTCAGTTTCCTGTGTAGACGCAGCCACTGAGGAGCTAATTCATCTACCCTGCAGTAAATGTCTCATATAGATGCACCTACTCTGTCTAAATTAATTATTCAGAAGAGGTTTTCTTTTGGACTGATTTAATAAAAACATTACTTTTGAGTGTTACCTTAGTTCTCTAGTACCAAAAGTTCTTATGTTATTATGCATTAGCTATTATCTGAACACAAAGAAAGAAATTACTTCTGCCTCTATGGACTTGCAACGGAAAAGACAAAATGAGCTTGGTCTGCAGGATAGGGATAAGCTCATAGTCTTAATAAGTACTTGGTTTCCAAAGGCAAGGAAGTACTGTACAGTAGGCTCATCTACATGAGATGCTGACCGCACAGTAGCAGAATAATATTGCACAGTAGTGCATCACAGCACCAACAGTGCTAATGCACTACTGCACTGTATTATTAGGCTACTGCACAGTAGCATCACTTAAAAGATACTTGCCAGCATTACTGCACATTTATTTATTTATTATTACTGATTATACAAATGCACAGTTAGTACTGCACAGTAGTGTCACACACACATACGCCCAGTATGGCTAAAATTCTGGTAATCTGAATGTAATGTTTCATTGCAAGAAACCACAGGTATGGCACTGTTACAGACCTATGCTGTTATGGTATTCTACAGCAAAAAACCTTGCTGTGTTACAAGTTTGTTTGATATGCAACTAAGCTGAAACAAAAGAAGGGTGCTTTTTATTTTACTTTCCAGATTTATTATTTCTAATGGTTTTTTTTCATTGATTTTAATTTTCCAACTCCTGTGTTCTGGATCCAAAGTTTCTCCAACTCATCCATTAGTCAGGTATCACCTGTATGATGCCTTTTCCCCCTCTCCCCTTTGCCCACATGAGGCATTTATTATGTAGCTAATTTGTTAATTGTCCACCAGAGTTTGTGTGTTTTCCATGAATGCCATTCACCCAGGAAGCACATTTTTGACATTTAAATAAGTTTACCAGTATCCTAATCTTGTTTTTTCAAAGCTATTTTTCAAAGCTGAAAGTATTTGTACCCATAACTTGCAGGACCCAAATGTTCCACATTCAAAAGATTACTTTTTATATTTTCTTCACATGTTAACTACTGAGGACCACTTCACAGAGTGAATCTTCTACTGAGGTCAATGGAAATGTTGTATTACAGAGGCATCTCTGTCCAAGAATGATGGAAACTAGAATTTCAGATTCTAATAGCAGATTTCTGCAGTAGAGTCAAAATGTCATTTTTTTTGTCTAATGGCAAAGGCAGAATAGTGCTCCCAAGAACAACAGAACACTTAAGAGATGCAAGCTTAGAATTTCCTTACTTTTGACAATTTATATCACAGCTTTTACATTAACATTTATTTTAAAAATTCCTTTGTTTTTCAACTGGAAAGTAAACTGTAAAAGTGAGAGAGATATTAAATAGATTTGAAAGGCTCTTAACATTGTGTGCATAAATATCATTGGGTCTATGAAATATTTCTCCATCTTAACCTTTAGGAAAACTCTGCTTGTGAGTTCAGTCAGAATGTTCATTTTAACCCTTGGGCTCCAGGAAGCTGCACTAGAGAGATGGAAAACTGTATACTGAAAAAGGATTAACAGCATTAACTCATTTCATAGTGTATCAAGCAGCTGTTAACAGTAATGGTTTTCAGTTACTAACAGCCTGTCAAGGTTTGTAACAGTGACATTAAAGAGGAAAGGCCAGATATGTTAATACTAAGTCCCTGAACCATCTAGTCCTTCTTAACTTAATTTCTTAGAATCAACCAAAAGATGCCATTCCACATTACATTTTTTTCCTGTTTTCTTCCTGGCTTTGACTTTCATTGCATGTTTCAACCCAGTGAATAGTTATAGTCAAGTTTCAACCCCATAAGTATAAGAGCTAATGATTAATTGGTGATACAACTTTAACTATAGTGGTGCAAACAGAGAAGTCACATTAAATGTTAGCAGCAATAAAAGGGGAGGAAGAAACAGACTGGGTAAATTTCAGTTCCCCTCTTCATGTCATGTGTTCTTGTCACCAGCTTGCCTCTTCTATATTTAAAATTATATAAACATTCTCTTTCTAAGTCCTAGAGATCTTTCAAGTTAATTGTCATGATAACTGAAATTATATAGAGCACAATTTAGGTTTGACACAAATGTTTAAGCACATTTATATACTTTTTTTCTAGAAAGTTTACTATGAAAAATCATATTAATATTATATACATGCATTACCTCAACCTTCATATGCTTGTGATTTCCATATTGTGCAACTACAAATTAGAATCCTGCCTATACAGTTTGGAGTACTTAAGTATTAGACTGCTGTAGTTCTAAATCAATTTGCTCTTTATCCTCACTTCATTTTGACAGAATCCCTATAACTTAGCATGCAATAAATTATGTTGTCATATTTCAGTATTTTTACAACTAGGTTTATTTTCTAGGTAAGCACTTACTCTATGAGGAACTAAAAGTTCTTACTGTGACTTTTTGTAAGTGCTCAAGCATGCCTGTGTACAGCTAAAATATTGTGTGGTTCTGGAGGGATGTGTTATATCTGTGAGCAACTGTAGCTTCTTACTGTTCTAAGTGTTCTATTCAGGATGATTTACTGTAGCTTTTTACTGCTGTAAAACAATTAAAAAACAAAAGTTTGCAAATTTTAAATTAACTGAATTTGAAGCAAAAATCGCAATGTAAATTATAGAGTTATAAATTATAACTATAAAGACTGAATATTACTTAAAGAACCATTACAAGATTAAAATATTTCCAGTGTAAAATGTAGCAGAAAAAACAGCCCCCCCTAACAAAAGAAAAGAAATAAACTAACAAAGTTCATAATGGACATTTGGATAATATCCAGTGCATTATACTACATTACGCAGCTGAATGTCAGGAATAGGACACTTCTTGCATTCTTTCTGTATGCTAAACTCCCACTGAAACTATTCTGGACCATTTCAAATACAAACTGGGTCCTTAAAAACAGGCAGCTTCCCACACCCCACACTTCCTGTTCTTGTGTAGCAAGGCAAGTACATTTGTCATAATCATACTACCACCTTCATGCATAGAAACCTGAGCTTTTTGTGGTAGTTTTAAATGACCCCTCATGAGGAATAATATACTTCGTTTAAAAACAGGACAAAACTTGAAGCAAAGAAAGAGCAAGGACAAATTTGTTCAAACTCTTAGTGAGGAAAAGTTCAGAATTTAGGACATAGGCAGACAAGGTTCCTTGGGTGTATTTGATATCTTTTATTAGACCAACCCAAATAGTTGGAGAATAGTTATTAAGCAAGCTTTTGAGTTCAAAAACCCTTCGTCAGGCTAAGGAAGTTTCAGGTATTCAATGAGTAGCTTCACCTAGGCCAGCTATTCTCAACCAGGGTGATGCTGGAGAGAGGAGATAAATGCAGGCTGAGGTGAGAAGGTAAGTGCAGACTCTCCCTTTTCAACTGCTCTTCCCTCTCCCTCACCCCAGCCCTCCTCTACCCCTTCCAAAACTCACTGCAGTGCAGGCTCTTTGCTGGCAGCTGCTACTCCTCCTTCCTGGCCACTCTTCCAGCAGGTAAATACTATAACAAATATATTAACAAATACCGTATGTTAGTTTTTTAAAATGGGATGCCGCTCAATTCACAAAAGTTATGGAGAGGTGCCTCAAGTCTAAAAGAGTTGAGAACCACTGATCTAGGCAAGTCTAAAGTAAAAAGGTTGACTCTACAAAGTGTGCATGGCATAAGATGTAGAACTGGTAGAAAGAAGCAAAACTCCTCATGTTGTGGACAATGGAGCAGATGATCAGCTGGTATAAACTGTTACAGGATCTGGCTCCTGGTTCATTATGTATTACATTACACAACCTATGTTCATTTCTTTAACCAAGATAATAGCTAATATTTCTGTGGAATCCTGGCTTTTTGGAAGCCAATGGCAGAACTTCTATCAATTACAGTGGGCACGTCTATACAAGATGGTAGTGTGCAATGGTTACTATGCAATTATTTAGTACTTGTATAATCAAGTACTAAATAAATTCACAGTAACTGGAGTTACTGTTCAGTAATGCTGATAAATGTTTTCTTAGAGATGCTACTACACAGTAGTGTATTAACACTGTTTGTGCTCTGACATGTTACTGTGCAGTATTATTTGGCTACTGATGAATTACCATCTCATGCAGATACACCAAGTTAGGCCAGGATTTCATTCTTGATCTTTTATTGCCAGGGTGTACCTCCTGATCAATATTAGGATATTCAAATCCCTACGGCCAGCACAACCAGATGTAGCATGCTAATGGGATTCTCCCACGTAGTCCCTGCAGCGAGCAGCTCAATCACTTCAAGAAATATATGCCTCTACAATCCCAGATCTGGAAAAAGGCCACACACTACTGACACCACTTAAAACCAGCTCTGGTGTATTGTTTTCAGAGAAACAAGGTCTACATTTTCAGACATGATGCAGAGAATAGTTTACACTAGTATAGAAAATGTATATTGTATTGTGGACCAGAGTTGAGGACAAAGAATGGCACATTAAATCCATTGCCCTAGCATTAAAATAAATCAAGATACACCATAAGCATTGACAGAACTTAAATGCAAAAATCACTGTGTTTCTCAACAGAAGACATTAAGGAAGGTGATTGCTAGAATGATATCATTTGTTTGCTACTTATTTTTTGCTCTGTGATAGGACAGAAGCAATGCTGCACAAGTTATACATAATGTTATACATTATAATGTTATACATTAGTGAAAAATCTCTGTGGGAGTCCTGATGATCTTAACATTCATATTCAGAAGGAATATCACTCTGTCTAAACACAAAGCAAGAACTTTAATGTAGTTCTCTGAGTGTGCCAAAGCTTAAAGAGCCATTATATTGCTACATGTCATGGAATAAAAGAGAATAGGAGGAACAGGAGATGCTTAAATCAAAAGCATATGGTGCCAGTTTGATCAATTTGAGGAGGTAATTGGACCAATCCTCTTTGTTATTTTTACCTATAAAGAACAAGAAAAGTTGCTGTCAACTTTTATATATGCAACAACCTTTAACAGTTGAAACTGTTTGACAGAAAGGGTCTGAATGGTATTCCCTATTTCAATTACAAAATAAAATATCTTCAAAACTCAACTTCCCAATGAATTTAAGAGCAGTTTTCCCTGATTCTGTGTTTCCTGCCAAAATGGCCAGTGACATCTTTCTCCTTTTCTTCCCTCAGAAACAGACACATCTCCTGCTGACTTTAAAGGTCTTGCAAGAACCCTGGAAAAAAGCTACACGGGGTTATGGAACATATCAGCATTACAGAGGAGGGAAGAGAAAGGAGGGAAAAACCTAAAGATAAAGATCTCTCAGAATCATCAATGAGGGATGCCCCCATAAATCTAAGGCCAGAACTGGAAACTGTATTCTACTGATTTGCCTCTTTATTTCACTAATTCTTCCAAGATGCTAAAAGACACTCATTGGAAGCAGTTTAATAGCACATTGTTGGAAAATTGTTAGTGCCTTAATCATACAAGATCATTCTGAGGCTCCTTGGGAATTTAGATTTGCACAGCTTATTAGGATATGACCTTTCCCTCTGATTTTTTTATTTTAAAATCAAGTTAACATGCAATTTCCCCAGTGGGAGTAGCTGTGCTTCCTTCACAGATAAGAAAAATAGTAATGGCAATTCATATAGAGGAACTTTTTATATTTCTACAGTACAGACAACATTGTGATCTTGACAGTCATCCAAAGCATTCCTAGATACTGAAGAGAAAATTACGTGCTATGTTAATGAAAAAAAAGCCCAAAAATATAATTAAAAGGTATTTCCCTGAATCTTTCACCCAATTTTTTTCAACAGCCAAGTCATATGATATTAAGTTTGAGTCACTTTGGAGACATATAGGTCCCACCAGTTAGGGTGATGCTACTGCTGGTTGTGAGATAATTTTGGTATTAATTGCTTTGAATCTGGACTAATATTTTATGATACAATTCTGAAGGATCCATTATCCTCACTGGATTCTACAGAACTCAGCTCTGTTTCTCTGTAGCACTGAAATTGTCACACTTCATCAGACTTCCAGCACCTCTTTTCTACCAATTTATTTACTCTTAACTAGAGATCCAATGAAAGTGGTTGGACTGGTGCAAGAGTAAGAATTTATCTGCCCAGTTCCTGCCTAATTATTTTTATTTGCCCTTTTTATAATAGTATAATCTTTTCTCTGTACCCCCAGACCCAAATTCCTTTCAATTGAGTTTACATTTCCAAGTAACATGCAAATGCATGAAGAAATAAATAAGAAATAAACAGAAGTTTTACTGGTGCTGCATACATCAAACACATTTCTATATTCTAGATTTTATATGAATCAAGATTGCAAAAGTTCACAGCTTTTGGTTATCAAATTATTTCCTTGGCATAGTAACATTCTTGTTGATGATTAGGTCAGTGGTACACCAGGAAAGGAATAATTGAAATAAAGAAATTAAATATTTTTCCTTTTGAACATTAAGGGAAAAGGATAAAGGTATCATTCATTGTGGTATTCCTATCCAAATAAGCTTTTCCCACAATCACAAGGTAGTAAATAGTGAAATAAGGTAAACATTTTCCGCAAGTGTTTAATTCCCTAGAATAATCTTGTTAAATTAATACATTGGCTAAGTGGTTTAAGTTTTTATTCTACATATGATCATCTTCATGACGTGAATGCTGTCACAACACTGGAGTCAACAGAAGAAGGGAACAGAACAGCACAGGTGTTCCCTGAAATAAATTTGGTGCAAGCCAATCTGTTTTAAAGCAGCAGGAGTCTCTAATCAGTGAGAAATTATTCACTAGATTATGTGAATCTATGTAAAACTGCACATATTAGGGTGGAATCCTCACTGGAGACATGTGACTTGTCCCTAACTACTTTGTACTTTGTAACTGCTCTGCAACTAAAGTTTGGCTTCCTAAAATTTTCCTGCAATTACTATTAGAATGGATGCCCCTAAGTATTTAGTTTTGCATTTCCAGAAAGAACCCTCCTTTCAATGACTGACAAAAGATACTGGTTTATTGATTTCAGAATCAAGTAACTGGCAGCCCTTAAAATCAATTTAAATTAAGGGTAGGCCCTAGGACTTAATTTGCTATTGACCTGAGGCTAATCTACCTCTTGGATAAATAAGAAGAGTCATTATCTAAATTATAAGCCTTATATAAAGAAAATGTAACACAAGACTAAATACATTCAACCCAATACAATTAATTTAATTAATCTCCACAGTATATTGGTGCTTTATGTATCAGATCCCAAGTTTTTAGTAAGAAGCTCAATACAGTTACTACTGCACAGAAAATTAAATAAAAAAAAAACTTGACAAATTATAAAGCAAGAGTAAGAAAAAGCAATCTGTTGACTAACCTCATTTTAAATGGCACTGCCCACATGTTTGAAAAATGATTCAGCCCAAGCTGTATCTGTGTTCCTTCTGCTGTGGCACCGAATTTCTACATAGGTGCATAGCATAGGTGCTAAGAGTTTATTTACAGAGGGCAGGACCAACCTTGCATGTAAACACATAAAGAACATGATAAAGAGCTTTGTGTCCCATTAGTAATTTACAGAATTATGATTTGCTTCTCCCAAACACACCTATAATTGAATTCCTCTGTCATAAAATCACTGGGACCAAACAAGTTCTGATATCTTTTATCAAGCCTCTTTTTCTCATCATTTGTTAACATATTTATTATGGACCTTTTCTTCTTTTTATAGATTCATTTACTTTAGTTATAAATTAACCCTGGAATTTACCCTCCCACAGATCACAAACTCCAGCTCTTTTATTCTGCTTGCAAAAGTTTCAAGCTTATGAATTTATGGTTTAGAGCCACTTTGAACAACAGTTGATGATTAAAATGAGTGAAAAAAATGTGCTTAAAAATTCAGATTCAATATGCATAGAATTCAAAAGTTTACATGCTTCTTTGTGCCTTTCTGATCTAAAAATCAGGCTAGATATAGTTAAGGGGAAACGTTTTCTTGTGAGATTTCTGGTGCTTCTTTCATGGGTGACAAATATAAAGCACAATCCAACAATTCTTACTCTGGATAAAAATTCAGTATGTGTCAACTGAAGATGTATGCTATTTCCCAAATTAGACAACATTTTTCCAGAAGGAGATCCAACTTAATTTTATCCAATTAACAAAACATAAATATGTTTTTAACGCAATAACAAAAATAATGAGCATTCAAAAACCCCACACATTTTTATTAATGTAACTGTTTAATATACAGCCAAAACTTTAGTTTCAGTAGCTAGGATAATACACCAACCATTTGCTTTATTACAGTCTGTCTTTCCCACATGCAAAACAGCTTAAATTTTGAGGCTTGATGTAATATGACTTTACAAGGTAAACCTGGCTTTTCTAAAATTTCACTCCTGTTCATACTAAGAATTTTCAGTGAAAAAAATGACTTAGTGATGATTCAGAGAACTGGTAATCAGACTTACAGAACCTTCTATCCCTAGGTCACTTTAACAGATCCAGCTTAGACTGGCTGTAACCATGGCTGTTACATATACTGTATATAATGAGGTAGTAACTTAATCTTCTTCCTGGTGTATATATCTTCCTCGTCAAAATACAGTCACAAATGGCACCCATGTTTTAAAAGGAATTTATCTGGACTTTTTATGTCATGTATATTTATTCTCCCATAAATCACAAGTTAAAAGGTTCAGTAACCTGTACATTACATGATTTTATGTGTAAGTAATGTATTTGTCTCACAATGGGGTTTTCCACTCTTAATCCACCTTCCAAGCAAAAGGAGCTTGATTTTGCTTCTCTTCTTGGTAGTGTAACAATTCTACTCATGACGACTTGACGGTCAACTGAAGTTAAAACATTTTGTGTCTCTGATTTATAATATTCTATAATTATTAATAACGGCTAATACATAAAACTATGTCTGGTGTTCTTTGAGAATTTTATAACTGATAAAAGGTACGTTCCCAAATACTTCATTTATTTAATTATCTACCATAGGTTACTGCTGTATCTTTGTTTTGTCTTTGCAAAATATGGCATATTTTGCTTTTTTAACAGAATCAGTTGTGATATAGTGGAATAGTCAAAATAAATTATCTAGACTTTTACAACACTTTTGATTCGTCTATGGTAAAATAAAGACCAAGCTGTTGAAATATATACTGTTAAATATCTTAAGCTTAAAGTTTTCATATCCTTTGAAATATAAACTTAATTTAGCAGTCTTCTCCTGATCGTACAAATCACACTGATTTTAATATTGCCCTTGTTAGTGCTGCATATTTTGAAAAAGCAAGTCTTGTGCTCTTATATACAAGTTCCACTGTGCAACAGAATCAACCCCAGAAGGCCCTAATACATAACTGTAGTTCTAGTGAAGTCAATGAGTCTTTGGGGTGACCTGAACAGACCTGAACAGAGCCCTCTGGAGGATCAGAGCCATAAAATGTGCAAAGTACCATCTACTGCCACACCTTGTGTACACAAGCTCATAATTTTGTTTGCGTGGGGGGGACTTTCACTCAAGGCAGAAGGAATTTTCAGAACAAACAAGATGTTATTTATTCTTTAAAGGTGACCTGAATATTTCTGCATCTAAAAATATGATATAATGGTTGATATGTATAGGACAATACATTTTTTTTGCCACATAAGAAGCAATAACTGAGTCCCTTCCAAGGGTTTAACTATAAGAAAAACAGGTTTTGGTCCTTGAGTACCCAGAGGTATGATTCTTAAATCAAGATCTAGAACAGCCATTGCTGGAACTGTAGTGGATCTTGCTTGTCTTGGGCCTCAGGTAGGGAGAAATTTGAGAGAAAGGAAGAAATATTTTTGAGACAGGTTGGTTTTAAATTGGAACGACTCCTGGACAGTCGAGCAATAATTGCAAGTATCTTTTTAATCTATGAAAAGATTAATACAGATTGAAGTTTCAGCAGTGCCTAAGCACTTTGGAAAGAAAGCCCAACTGATCTTCCATGGTATTGCAGCTCTCAAGTTGCTTAGGTACTTATGAAAATGTCTAATATATTTATGTGAGAGGCAAAGATTTTTTAGAGTGATATCTTTTTTTGGACCAACTATGTATTTGGGATGGAGTTAGACAAGCTTTCAGGTAACCTGAGAAAAAATGTCTTGGTTTCAAAAGCTCCTGGTCTGCTCCAATCAAACACGGACCCAAGTCACGTGCAGTGCCTGTGAGCACCGTGTGGTGTGTCCTAGAGCATGTGGTGAGTACTGTGCAGTAGCCTTGTGCAAAGTGGCTAGTCTTCACTTCGGATTCAGATTCGGCCAATTCAGGAAACAGATATTCAATCTGGTGATTCAAATCACCATCCTGAATCGATTCAGCCAAATCTGATTCGGATTTGGAGATTTGGCCACCAAATCGGGCTGAATCACCCCTGAATTGAATCAGCACCCAAAGCTTTGAATAGCCTACTGTGCAGTCCAGATAGGGTGGCCACTACATGCTGCACAGCTGCTGCACTGGCCAGACTGTGCCACACACAATGCCCACTCCAGTCACTCTGGGATCTGCATGGATCTCAGACCAGCTGGAGTAGCTACTAGGTCAGGTATGCTGAGGGAGGGTAGAGGGGGAAGGTAAAGGGAAAGAGGTCCAAGTGCCAGATCTAGCCCATGAACTGGTCTTGCATGATGGGCATGCACCGTGCCTCATATGGATCTGATTAGACCTGGGGGCTGCATGGGAGGCCAGATAGCAAGGTTTCATGGGCTGGATTCAGCACTCAGGCCATATGTTTGACATCCCTGCTGTAAGATATTAAATTTCAGTATTATCACGAGTCTGTGGTCAATGCTCTTACAGATTAATGTAAGAGGACTATTAACACAATTCCTTATTACATATGCTTTTTCTCCCAGGTTTGCCAAACTGGGGCAGTTGAAGGGCTACTAGGGCCAGCAGCAACTCCCCTTATGTTGGCAAGTACCTGAGTGCACTATGTAGGGGCCTGACAGCTACCATGAAATGTCTTACTTTCTTTCCTATCCCCCATGAGTTACAATAACTCATGCAAAAATAGTACAGTTCTTCCTGCACTGAATAGATTCCATTTTATACTGTGACAACTCAAAAGGCATAATGCAAATTGGTTTCAATAAAACTAATTAGGGAAGGCAGAAATGGAAGAGTCATATTAAATTTGTCAGTACATATTCTTTCCAGTAAACAGTATTTTCTACAATATATTTTCTCCAGTCTAATTTGAGAAGCCTGAATCAGTAGCACCTCTCTCACTTTGTGGAGGAGCAACTCCACAGTTTAATATATTGCATTGTCAGAAAGCCTTTTTTTCCCAGTTTCCAGACTAAATTGCCTTAACTTTGTTCTATTATTCTTAGTTATATCACTATGCATTAATCTGATTTTGTATTTTCCAAAGAAGATTGAAAGAGCTAGATCCTCAAAGCACATTGGGCTACATTGAAAATGCCAGTCCTAAATAATTCTTTTTCCTCTTTGGTATGATCTTTGCATCTTTTATATACTTTTTGTCATGTTGCGTGTATGGCTGAAGCCATACATTAAATCAATTTGTGGTAATTTAATTCCTTCCATGCTCCTGATACTCTGCCTGGCAACAGGGAACCCCAAACTGAATGCATTATTACAGGGAATATTGTGATGTTTCACCTTTGTAAACTCAGGTCTAATTTGCTGTTGTCTACCATACTTGGGATAACCCCCCACCTTCCCCTACTCCTCTTCTCCCTCCTTCATCCCTCTCCCTTCAAATGCAGGTCTGAGAAGACCGAGGAAAAAGTAAGCCAGATAAGCCACCCTCATCTTCCCTGCTTGGTTTATACTTAATGCCCACAATACTTGGAGGATGCTGACCAGAAGCCTGATTGCTGCCTCTGAATAGTTTGTTCATTCCAATACAGAGCAGTGACTAATAAAAGGGCAGCCAGTTCATAGCCAAGCTCCTACTAAAAGGTCAAATTTCAGCAAAAGGTTAAGGTTGCCACACAGGCTGAATGATATTATGCTATGCCACACTTCCTGTTGACTACCAGGGAGTAGGAGAAGCAAGAACCAGTTGTAAAGTCGGAATTAGAAAATACAGCCATGCTACATTACAGAAGCATCAGTATTATGTAAAAGTATATTATTAGTTAAATATTATATTAAACTTACCTCAGTCTTTACTTCTATACACCTTCTGTTCTATTGTCCTTAGTGACAGGGGACCTGGCATTTGCTGCTAGTACATCAAACAGTTCGGGTTCTGGCAGAAGTAATGAGAAGTGAGATTGCATTAAAAACCAGGAACAATCTTGAACTAAAACCAACAACCAGCAGGACTCCCAAAATACTGCAGAAAGACTGTTTTTGTGGCACTGGTACCATGTCTTAAACCAAACAGAGACAAAAAAATTAATAGGAAGCCAGATACAGTGCAGTTTTGAGACCAAACAGATTCCACAAAGTATTTTAAGTGCTAAGTAACGGATCTTATTCAAATGTCTGTATTATAAGGATTCTCTGCTTAATTCTTTCCTCTAAACTAGCACCATCAGAGATAATGTCTCCCAAATCTCCCTATAAACTCCCTCAGAAATGTCTTGATTTTTAATTTTCTCCTTGGCCACATTCATGGTTTCTCTCTGGCTTTCTTCTCTACTGGGCCATTACAGTATACCAGGCTCAATTCACCACTACAAGAAACAATTATGCTAACCCTTCAGAACATAAAATAGCTCTTAATATCAGATTAAAAGTAATATAAATTCTCTGTAATACATTGGACACAGAACATATCACAGGTTTGCAAAATGTTCTACTGTGCAATTTTAATTTTGGAAATATTTTTGTTTGTAAAAGTCAGTAGAACACACTGTTGATACTATTTTTATTATTTTTTTAAAACAAAGTTGATAAGCCACACAAGAGCAATTTTCTGAGTCTTCATTTAAACTTTCACCTATTTAGAACTGGCACCCTGATAACCCAAAGTGAATTGAAAGAAATGTATGACTTCCAAAACTTCAACATTACATCATGAAGTATTAAACAGTGAATGACGTAGAGTTCAGTTGTCTGATGTGATTTATGTAACTTTTTCCTTGTAGAGAAATCTGTCTTCCTCTACAACACTGGGAACCAATCAAAAGATGACAAATACTACTTTCAGTTGGTGATGCACAGAACAATGAAAATGGTAGTATCAAGGCAATAATTGCCTCATACAGAATCCACTGATGAGACAATTTACAGGAATATATATTTGCAAGGAGAACTTCATTTACAAAAAGATTTCTGAAATATATATCTACCAGAACTGATGCTTCCTCCAGGAAAAAAGGATATATTGGCAGTAGAGTGCCAACTGGAGTGCCCAGTATTTGCTTTTTAAGATACTAAATCAATTACTTTTTTCACTGGTGGGGCAGCACAATGATCTATGCCAGGGGTTTTCAACCTTTTTTAATAAGTGTACCCTGGTGTGAAGAGGTTGCAAGTGGTGGAGCAAACCCAGAGCAGGAAGCCAGCAGTGTGGAGTGGCAGTGCTCCATCCCCATGTGCCCCTGTGTACCTCCTACGACCTTTCAAAGTACCTCCAGTGGTACGCATACCACTGGTTGACAACCTCTGGTCTATGCCATAACATATGCCATGTCTTTGTATTTTTTTCCTATTTAATCTAAATGTAGCCCATAATACAGTGAATTAATTTCTAGTGATCTAAGTTTTATACAATGAGTTAGGCTACCCTAAGTATAAAAATTCTGAACATTTCCTGTATGTAACCCTATCAGGTTGGTATAGAAAGTAGACACACTGATGTTAAGTGGGCCCAATGAACAAATATTTGACTACATATAGGCATATTGCCAGGAAATTATGTAAGAAACTCTTGTGGGTCCCTAATTCCTGACGTTATAAGGTTTTTTTTGCCTTTGTGAAAACTGCTATCCAGGTCAATGGAACTGACTATTTCTTATTGCAAGAGGCTCATGATGGCAAAAATGTTACAAAATGAAATTGAGATGAATGGTAGAGTTAGATATGGGAAACAAACATTACATTTTATAATATGACACCAGATTCTTTCTTTCAAAGTATTAATACACAGATATTATTTAAAAAATCTACCAAAAACTAATAATGTTTTCACATGATTTCCAAAATACGCTTTTTTACTGGCCGTAGCATTGACCATACTCTTAGCAAGCAACAAGTATTTTTATAGAATTGTTAATAATTTGAAGCTTGCAAAAGAACAGCACAAAAAAATACATTTTTATTTTCTATTTTTAAGTCACATGCTGTCACTAACAATTGTAATATTATTTTTTCTACTTCATCTTACTTTCAACTGTAAGAACACCTAGTTACTGAGACTTGATACATTTAAAACTATTGTACTTTTAACTCAGGAGTCAGCAATCTATGGCCTACAGTGGGATTCAGCCTGCAAAGAGATTTTATCCAGCCCACTGTGCTGGGCGCAGCAGTGGCACTCAGCAGCTTGGGGAATCAATGGCACTTAGGAAAAACAGCAATGGTGGCTGGACCGCAAATATCAGAATGACTTCAAAGACACATATATTTGGCCCATCATTGCTTAAAGGTTGCCAACCCCTGCTTTAACTGAGTTAAGTAAGCTAACAATGGCCCTAGTGCAGGGGTGGTCAAAATACAGCCCACAGAAGGCTTTTGCCTGACCCACAGTGGGTTTCTCCATTCTGCCCAGCCCAGGCACGAAGGGCAGCTCTGGCCATGGCACAAGAAGCCATTCTCTTTCCCCCACTGCTCCCCTGGGCACAAAGTAGAGTTATGGTGGCATGGCAGCTGGACTCCATTTCCTGGCAGCCCCAGTGGTGCCAACTTCTGGCTGCCACTTTCAGACCTAGCCCCAGTGCCAGGGCATTCTGGCTCATCCAACCTGCACCTACCACCAGGGTCAGATCCTGAGCGAGCAAGGCACATGGTTGGGTGGCTGGGATCATGCTGTGGGCTGGCTGGGATCATGCCATGGCTGGCAGGGAGTAGCATCTTAGAGCAAGATGGGCAAGCAGGGCCAGGGCCCTGGGAGCTTGAGGCAGTGACAGCACAGGGTTGGAACCCGGGGCAGAGTCACAATCTGCTGCCTGCATGCCCCTGCAATGGCCATGGCTGTGGCCCCGCGCTGTCACTGCCCCACGGTCCAGGCCCCAGACACAACTCCCTGTCAAACTACATGTGCTGTCTGCGTAACTCCTAGCCAGTTTCCAGGGAGACCCTGGGATCATGGGGCTGTGATAGTGTGGGGCCAGGGCTGGGGCTGGGGCCAGGCCAGAGCCCCAAGTCTGTGGGCAGGAATGTTAAGGTGGCCACAGGTCCTGCATTATACTAGACTATTATGTTTTTAATCCCTCTGACCCCTGTCCATAGGGCCATTTCAAAAGGGTGCAAATCGGGGCAACCGCCCTGGGCCCCATGCTTTGGTGGGGGGCCACGGAGCTGGGCGGAGTGACGACAGCCCCTCCTGTAGAGTCCACCTAATGCTGGTGGCTCTGTGCCACTGCCACTGCTGGCTTCATGTCCGGCTCCTCACGCCCTCGCCCACCGCTGCTGCCAGCTTCTTTGCATCCGGGCCCTGCACAGGCTTATTTGCCCTGGGCCCCACACCTTGCTAGGGTTGTCTCTTCCTGTTTTTCAGTTTATTGGTAGAAATGGGTATCAGTCATTTGTTCCCACGATACTATTGGCTGTAGAGGTGGGGTGGTGCACAGCTAGGAGGAGCATGTTCTGAGCCACCCAGGGAGGAGGGAGTTGAAGGATCCTAGAGGCTGGCCCCTTTGCTAGAGTGGCCATCATAGAGGACAGTCTGGTTGTCCTCTGCCCTCTATTGATACTAAACCAGATGCCTTTATGTCCTCTATTTCTCTCTTCAAGAGAGAAATAGAGGACATAAAGGCATTGGATTTTGTATCAATACAGGACAGAGCACAGAGTAGTAGAAAACCAGAATGCCCTCTATGATGGCCGCCCTACCCTGTGCACCTGTGCAAGAAGCCATAGTTGCAGTGCATGTGCGGGCACAGCAGGAGGTGAGGCACTGCTGCATGTTTGGTGTGTGCAGGTGGGTCTGGACCCTGGGGCAACTAATCTGCTGGAGCAGGCACTTGGTTAGCACACATACTTCCCTGCACTGCCTCAGCACAAGGTAATGGCTTTGAGAGCAGGGAGGGGGAGCATTGCATTTGTATCTGCTGGAACATCAGTGGGACTGGGAAGAGGCTCTTGTCACCATCTTTACACTTACAGAGCAATCTGGTGAGTCCCTGGGGTGTTCTATTAAGTGGGGAGAGGAAGCTTTGGGCAGAGCTCTGGACTCCTGAGCAGCTGGGCTGGCTCATTAAGCCATTAGTTCTCCTCTGGGACAGGCAAACCTGTCTGTCTTCTGTGGGAGGAATGGAAGGTACTGCTGGGCAGCTGGCTGCACTGCAAGAGGCATCCAATGCCCACTGATGCCACTCAGCCCAGCTCTGACCAGAATGTGCCCAGGACAGATCCCTGGATACCCAACGTCTCTGCTGAATACTGATGGCGGGGAGGGAAGGTCCCTGTGCTGTGTGTGCCCCCGGCTCACAAGTCTGGCTGGAGTGAGATCGGATCTCAGTGGGGGGAGGGGTTGCTCAAGCCTCATTCAGCTATGCCACATTCTCTCAAGGCTGGACTGTCTGGATAGAATAGCTGAGCTGCGGGATATGTGAAACCATGATGCAGGGGGAGGCAAGGCTCCCTATTGGCTGAACTGCAGAGGCTCACAAACTTGCTGCTAGTCTTAGCACTTGCTCTTGCTCATCTCGCAAGGTGCCATGCATTCATCAGCATGGGGTTCATGGACAAAATAGCAGTCTTTTTGTGGTCTTTTTGTGATAGCCCTGCTCTTTGCTGCTGATTGGCCAAAGGTCCCAACAGCCCCATCCCTTGCTGCTTATTGGCCAAGGTGGTGGCCCCCACCCCTCACTACTGACTTGCCAAGGGGCAGTGGTCCTGCCCTTCACCAAAAGGATGTCCTATATTCTGGGGATGTGTCCATGGCCACCCAAAGGGATGTGCAGGGAGTGCTCTACCCCAGACCCATGCTGTCACTGCCCCGAGATTCTGGGGTCTCCATGAAGACTGGCCAGAAGCCACACAGGGGGGCATGTGGACAGGGAGATGTATCCTGGACTGGGACTGTGGGGCAGTAACAGTGCAATGCTGGGGCTGAGCCATGATCCACTCCTTGCATGTCCCTGACTGCACAACCTGCGCCCATTACAGGGGCATACAGGAAGTGGATTCTGGCCCTGCTCCAGGCCCCGGCCCTGTGCTGTCACTGTCCTGTGAACCCGCCCCATGATCCTGGTGTTGCCCACCTGTCCCACTCCCAAACAGGGTTCCCTGCCCACCCTGTGTCCCCATCTCACATAGGGAGTTTTGGTGAGTTGTTGTGCTGGGGGGCAAAGGGGTAATGACAGTCTACAACACCTCAGCAAAACTCCCTATGCAGCCTGAAGGCCCAAATAATTGCCTTCCCCTGCCCCAATGTAAATAAAATAATACTAGCTTAAAAAAATCATTCTGCTAGTGTAGGTTATTTAATTGAGAGAATTGGTATGAAGTTACAGTGGCAGAAGAACTTTCCTGTTATGAGGGTTCGTTAGTATAGCTATAGAAGCATAGCTGACAAACACTTTCTTATACAGGCAAAGATCAACATCTGAAAGATTATTTCATTTGTCACCTCAGAAACTCTCTCCAACAAAAGAAAGCTACCAGATTGGTACAAGAAAGTTCTGTCAGTAAGCAAAGTTTTAAAGACAAGTAAAAGAATAGCAAAAAACCCTCACATTCCAATAAATAAATAAATTGATCTACTTTTAAGTTAGGAAGTATGTTCTTTAAATCAAATATATACTGGTACTGACTAAGCAAATAGAGAATGGTAGACATGCTTAAATGTGAATGAGGCTACTCCAGCTGCTTAAAAGAAGAATTTTAGTAAAAACTTACTAAATAATACTAATTGGTAGGGCTGTGTGAAATTTCAGCAGCTATTTTGTTTCAGAGCTGTTTGGCCCATTTTGGTGCCCAAAACACAGAATCCAAAACAAAATGGAAGACATCTATGAAACTAAACAAAACCATCTGAAATGTTCCAAAAATGTTTTGAATGTTTTGGAATGTTTCAGAGGTGAACTTGTGGGGAAACAGAAACTCAGAAGAGAGAGGGGGAAGGGGCGGGGAAAGGACAACTTTGATATTGACATCTCTGGCTTGGCTGTGTCTGAGATCTGTCCCTGAGGGCCCTTCCAATCCCAGTGCTCTGGGGGTGAGACGGCAGCCTGCTATCATCCCATTCACAGATCCAGGGGCCCACACCCCTGGGAGGAGTCTGGCACAGCCCTGCAGCCCTCTGGAGAGGGGTATGGGCCCCCAGATCTATGTGAGGGATGACAGCATGCTGCTGCCAGCTGGGGCCAGCACCAGCACTTGAGTCTACTTAGTGCAGACCACACTGAACACTGGAAAGAACCCAGTGCTGGCACTGGCCCCAGCCAGCAGCAGTAGCCTGCTGACATCCCACGTCCAGATCAGGGGGCTACACCCCCCAGGAAGCATCCAGCACAGCCCCACAGTCCTCCTTTTAAGATGCCGGGAGGCTGGGACTGGGTGGGGGATGGGGCTGGGCAAGCCAGCCATGGGGGCTTCTTCCATGGCTCCCCCGACCAGGGCAGAGGCAGGCACAGCCGGAGGAACCATGGGAGGAGCCATGGGAGAAGACCCCATGACTGCCTTGCCTGGCCCTATCCCCTGCCCAGCCCCAGCCTCCCAGCACTTAAAAAAAAAAAAGCCCCACACTCATCTGCTGTAGCAGTGTTGATCAGGGCCTCTGGGGGCCTCTGGGGAGGCTCATAGAAGAGCCCCCCCAACACAGCGTGAAGCAGTGGGGGGCCGCGGGAATTGCCTCCCCTGCTTGGCACCTGCACGGCTGCTGTCACATTGAGTGAGTGCAGCAATGCCCAATGCCCCCAACTTTCCTTCACTGCATGGGGTGGAAGGGCTCTGCCATGAGCCTTCAGAGGCCCTGATCACCACTGCTAAAGCTGGTGAGTGTGGGGCTTTTATTTTTAAGTACCCAGAGGCTGGGGATGGGTGGGGGATGGGGCTGGGCAGGGGAGCCATGGGGGCTTCTCCTGTGGCTCCCCACAGTTAGAGTACTGCATCCAATTCTGAGCTCCACAACTCAAAAAGAACGTGGACAACCTTGAGAGGGTCCAGAGGAGGGCCACTCATAAGGTTAAGAGACCTGCAGAGAAGGCTTTATGAGAAAAGGCTGAGGGACATAGGTCCTTTCAGACCCTGGCAGTGCCCCTACCCCCTCAAAGCAATTCTGATGCCCCTCATACCCAACCCGCTTCCCCCCCGTCCCCGCCAGTGCCTCTCACTCCCTGCTGGAATGGGGCCCCCAGCTGCCCCATGTGACTTCACAGGCTAGTGGTCAGTGGGGACACAGTGGGGATGGCCTCCAGAATGAGGTGCATGCAGCACACCTCATGCAGAACCACAGAAGAGCTGGGGCAACATATGCAAGCTTGCACTGCTGGCAGAGGCTGGGGCTGAAGCATTGTGGGGAGGACCAGTGCCATCCTCCCCAGCAGCAGCCTTAAGTGGAGCATGGCTCTGGCCTGGGCCATGGTGCAGGCAGCAGGAGGAGGGTGAGGGGCGCCAGGGCCTGTCCCACCCGGGCCAGGGTGCAGTGGCTCCGGTGGCTCTAGCTTGTGTGAGTGGTGGTGGAGTGAGTCCAGCCCCATCACAGGCTGGAGGAAGGAAGAAAGAACACCTCTGGCACTCCCTGATGAGGGCTTGGGGTGCATGACAGTATGAGTGTGGCAGAATGCTATCTCAGTCTCTCCCCAAACTCTGCTATCACATTTATTACCTATCTGACAATTTGGTTACCATGGTCACTGCAGAGGAGGGCAGGCACCCCTGCCTCCATCTGCTTCAAGTAACCCTGAGCTGGATAAATTCCTGAGGAAGAGGGGAACCTGCTCCCTTTGCCTATGTAACTGGCCTCACACACCTGGGTGGTGGGGCTTATCTTCCCTATTGTTCTAAGCAGTGACATCATGACTAGGGGTGGGGCTAGAGATGCTGCCAGTCTACCCGGCAACAAGTGATGCAATTCAAATTGGTTGGTTGGCAGCCGACAACTGCTGGCCTTCATTGGATCAGGTAAATGAGGTCATAAGGTCTATATAAGTTAAGGACTGCCCAGGAGGAGGTGTGGCACCCATGATGAAGACACAGAGAGCAGATCAACTGTCTAGCTCTCTCTTGAAACACATGGGCACACTACAAACTGCCTGCCTCCAGAGGAAAGCTCTATCAGTCTCTGGATGATACTTGTGAGTAAGCTCTGAGAAATCTAACCAGATATATAGCTTGCAGTAATACAAGTGAGTAATCAAAGGCTACCTAGTCAACCCATTTACTCTAAGGTATTTTTCTGATATTGCTCTACCCTGTACCCGCTTCCAAACCTATTTCTTGTAATCAATAAAGTTCTCTGTACCTAGAGTGGGAGACTTATTGGGAGGGGGTCTAGATTATGCCTTGGGGTCCCCTTGGTTCAGATGACTAAGGGAGACCTTGATTTGTGCTTCAGATTAAGGGAAGCACCCCAAGTTCTTGTAGTGGGTCAAGTACCCTTCAGGTCTATAAAACCTGTGTACCTCATAAGGCACAGAGCCACTAACAGACTGAGCCTCATGAGTGGTGGTATTACTCCTAGGCTTGCAAGTGTGCTCCAGGAAGGGGGTTGGCCAGATGTAAGGCACCCCAAGGGAGGCACTTGGAATCTGGAAGGTAGTCAGGCACAGTGAGGTGAGTGGCTCAGTGCAGGAGCATCCCCTACTGACTTGCCACAATGGGCACCAACCTCTAACACCACCAGCCTAGCCACATGGCTCCCCACAACCTTTGAAGGATCCCTCTGCCCCCTTCCCCTGATGGAGAGGAGGTGCCTCTGGGCAGGCCACACTGGTAACAGTGCCAAGCTGGGTGCATTAGTAGCACTGAATGCTGCATCAGACCTCCTGCCCTACCACAGCTCCAGCACCCAGACACCTTTCACCCACTCCACATACCCCTGATACCCACCCACTCATACATATGCCCCACACAGCCCCCTGGACAGTCCCCAAGCCCTGGCCCTCTAACCCTCCCCCCAACAACATAGACTTACTCCACCACCCTGGTTGGCTATATGCTGGCCATGTATGTGCATGTGTGCACAAGCACATGGTACTCCCTCCCTTCAGTCGCCATCCTCCTGCTCTCCCCAGCCCCAAGCAGCTCCTTGCAGGCTGGAAGGCTGCCAGTCTGCAAGGGGAAACCCATGATTTCCTGTGGTTTTCTCCTTTAAAGGAGAAAATCCCCATTTTTCTGCAACAAATGGAAAACCTGGATCCCGGCTAGTTAGGTAGGAAGACATCAACAAAGACAGTATGTAGAACCTGAACCTATCATGAAGAAATATGCACCCTATGAGAAACAGTAAATAGAAGTGCCTCCATTTTCCACAAGCCCCATACCTAGCCAGTACTACAATGCATCATCCTGTGGGAAATAAAACCTGTTTTTCTGACTACTCATACTATAAGATCCAAGTGAGAATGTTAAAACATATAATTAACATTTTTGTTTTCAAAGCTCCTTTTTTGAAAAAAAACCCTAAGTCTTTTAGTATCCTGTTTGTTTCAAACTACTGAAGTTGAGAATTTCCTTCAAAATAACATTAAATATGCCCAACATATATATTGAAAAAAGATTTAAAAATGGATATTGAGTGTCAAAGATCACCTGCGGTGGGGAGGGGAGGAGAGTGCAGAAGGAGGGAGAGAGAGATGCAAATACTGTGTATATCAAATGTCAGTATTGCCGCCCTAACAGCAGCTATAGTATTTACACAACAGATCGCTTGTATGTTCTGTAGGTATGTACAAATGCACACGCAACTTATTATATAGTATAATGAAAGAATACAGATTGAAATAAAACACTGTATGATAGAATGCAATGTAATTACATATGCTATAAAGTGGTTTAAGAGAAGATTGTAATTCTGGATATGGTTACTTTAAGCAAATATGAGCCTCCCTGCAAAATAATTTGATTGGACTTAACTGAAATGTAAGCAACCTTTCCCCCATCCCTACCTGCTTCACATACTCCAGGACAGCTGCAAAAGTTTATGCATAGAGTTGTGTGTGTATGTGAAGAGAAGTTAGAGGAATTTTAGTGGAGGTTTCCTTTTGAACAAGAGTCGGAGCTAAGAAGTGGAATCTATAACACATCATAGCTAGATTTGTGATAAATATGAATCACATCCTAATTCCCTGTGAAGCTCATGTTATTATTGACCAAGAGATGCAAAACAATGTGAAAAATCTCATTCTCTTTATGTTTTACGGCATAAGCAGTAAACATTGTATCAGCAACTGTGGGACCTCACTGACTTCAGTCGGATTTGTATGACTAGCATAAACTAATCCTCAGTGCAAAGCCTGTACAAAAAAAAAAAACCATAACAACTAAACTAGCATGAAAATCTAATCACATTAATTGGAAAACACGATGCAGAGAAATCTACCACTTTGGTTTCACAAGTCTTCCAAAACAACATAAAATAAACTATTTCAGTGTCCTTTATGTGATCAGATGAGCTTTAGCCATCTAGCCTTGCTGAACAAACATCAGCTAGTCTGGAGACCAGTCCTATATTCTCTGTACATTCAAATTCCTCAGTGATTTCGCTGGGAGCACTGGAAGCATTCAAAATGTAGGATAGTCTCTTTTATGGTCTAACTTGTGTTAAGTTGACTGAAAATACTAAGTCAAAAGCAAATCTCTCAAGGACAACAATCTAGAATTTAAGTCTTGGATGGTATGTGTTGTATGCATGTACATTGTTTTGTAGGGCAGTTTTCTTTAGTGTTTACTTTGAGTACTGTGTATTATATCTCTCAGTTTAGGCATCTAGAGTATCTATATATTTATTCATAATATATAAATTATTAATATGATATAACTAGGGGAGTGATTCAGTCGCACTCCTCCCCTGCCCCACTTTGACTCCTGGTCCACCCAAATTTTTAAAAAACTGCCTAGCCGTGGAAGCAACATTTCTATGCAGACAGCAGTGAGTACATGACTTGACTTCATGGTTTATTATAATCTATTTGATTCTTTTTAAACTTGTCATTCCATAGGTGCTAACGGCCCTATCTCCTTTTTTAATATACTGATGTTCCACTAAACAAGCTATCCTACTTTCTACAATTCCTGGTGTCCTATTTACCAATTATTTCCTATTTTAAATTGCAAACTGTTTTTAACTCTAGCTAAAAACATTAAGTCAGGTGTGCAAATGTTAATTCAGGTGAACACCAACTCAGGTGCAGAAATAACTTCTAGTGAAGCACTGGATGCACTGTCATGATCAAGAAAGCTGGATTTTGTTTTATGAATTTGAAAGATATGTGAATTTAATTCTAATGACAATAGGACTAATGAAAGAGCATCTTTGGATTAATTTTTGCCTAGTTTGTTGTAGTTTTTTATACATAATACATGATACAATAAATTAATGCGCATTCCAGTAAAGGTAAGTTTGCTTTTGCTTCTATCTTAAATTAAATAATATAGCTTTAGGCTCTTAGCATACTAGTGAATCCTTTAGTTTCTTTTTACTTGGACAAAAATATGTGTTGTGTTACATGTGGTAATGCACCATACCACCTGCACCCCGTCTTTTCATAATCCTAGATCTGCCCTTCATTATATGCATGTATGTTTGTGTGTGTGTGTGTGTGTGTGTGTATTATATGCAGTCTTTCAGCATATGGTGAAATAAGGAGGATGCTGTTGCATAATAGTGGGATAACATGCATACATGCACATCTTGTATTGCAACTGTACCTAGATACTGCACATGCACTTGCACTTACCCACATAATAGAACATACATGTGTGCCTGAACCTACATATACACAGATAGTTAAGCTTTGTTCTTAAAAAAAAAAAAAGGGTAATTATCAACCAGCACAGTAGACTTTGGGATTCACAGACTTGAATTCGTAGACTTTGTCCTGAATGCAGACTGCATTGCTTAAAGGTGATGTGCTTAGTCATGAGGGAAGGGGGTGGCTTAAGCATGTCTGTGAAGCATCACTTGCTGTTTGATTCCAGAAGTTCATGATGTGGCTTTTGAGGTAGCTGCTTATCTTCTTGTTTTTCTATTTTTAATGGACATTTTTTCACTAGAGTAGCCAACATCAATGAAAAACCAAAGTGAAAATAAATGTACTTAGGGACAGGTATATAGAGGGGTGGATGTTTTCTAAATGTTTATGTATTATATGGTTACAGTTTTGTCATAGCACGTATGCCTAACTTTATGTATTTTAATTCTTATAACAGAATCCATTATTGTTGTATACATTAACAGAAATACAAAAATATAATTACAAAGTCTGAGTTGTAAACCAGATCATCTGTGCTTCGCTTCTGCATTTGCATCTTGTGTACTGGGATAAGCCACTGGGGGTAGCTCATTTGTGTATTTACAGTGCTTAATTCAATGTCTACAATCAAATGCAAGTAATACATAATTCATAACATTAGATACATAATTAATTTTCAAGAACTGTTTAGGGAAAGGATATGTGTTTTGCCTAGTAGTTTTGCTACCCTTAGGATTTAATTAGTAATTGGGCCTCAAAACATGTCTGAGAGGAGGTGAGAAAAAGTATATGAGCTGGTCCTGTAGTCTTGACTTCTAAGACCATTTTAACTCTAGAAGAAGTGCATGATTAGACCTTACATGTAGTTAATTGTTTGTTAAGTCCTTTCTTGTTAAAGAAACCTATGGAAGACTGAGCTATATGGCCTCTGCACATGGGAGAGGAGAGTGAGCTTTATTACGGCAGAAGCTACAAGAGGACCCCCCCACGTATCTGAAGGAACCCATGCTGCAGTGACAACTTCAGATGGGGCCTATGTGCAAGACAGATCTAAGATTGGGCCCCGGAGGACAGGAATTCTGTGATTCACAAGTCTCATACAGCACATATAGGAATCAGTTTAAGTTCCATTACCATGAATCTTGTTAATGCTGAGCCAGGTCCCAAGGTTCCCAAACAGTTTTCATTTAGCCTTTACTTGGATGAGCCCTCATAGTAGGTAAGGGAATTTCACTGGATAAGGACTCAGTAAGTAAGACCCTTAGGAACAGACTTGTTAATCAGAACCACATGAACCCATCCTTTTTATGATATTTCAGGGTGTGTAGTTACAGAAGACTGACCAGAGCAAAGTGATTTTTCCCTCCATAGTTATTAATTTCTTTTACCTTTTTTAACGTATAGAAAATGAATTGGTATATTTCTGACAATTATTGCAAACAATTGAAAAAATAAGGGTCTCTTTTAAAGAGGGAAAAAATGAACATTACAAAGATTAACCAGGATTAATCATCAGATAAGAGGCTATGTTGGGAAAAAATCTGCTTTAATAGTCCAGTAATGGCTTATTTTAAAAAGGAAACTAGTGGAAATAAAGTCACAACAACACAACTTGAAAAAAAGTGAAAAGTGTCCATGACCTTTACAAAAAATTATCTTGGAGTATTTTGCAAATATTTATTCAGATTTTTCTACAAGTTAAATTTAGGTAGTGCTTATCTCCTTATTTAGCTTGTTTTCTGTGGTAATTCTACAGAAATGTTTTAGAGCAGAAACATATGTGGACAATTTTCACAGAAAGTGAATTCTAAATTTACAGTCTTGGGTAGCTGTCCTCTAGACCTGAATTATACCCACTAGAACAGGGAATAGAAAAAAATCCTCATAACATCCAATCACAACTAATTAAAGTAGCTGAGATATTAAATTACTAAGTATTCACTACTAACTGCTTACAGTTCAGCTACAGGCAGATAGCTAATGAAAATGTACTGAAAATAATTCTGAATAATAATTCAGGGAAAATCGAAATGTGCTCTCAAATAATTCCTAAACTGTAAGAGGCAAAAGTCATTAAGTGAATTATTGGCTGTGAATTACTTTGCCCAATTTTATTTCTACTTATAAGCTATTTCCCACTTTGCTGATGTAACTATGGGCAAAATCATTCTAGTACTTACTGCTGTAGGAAAAGATTTATATTGACATCAGTTGAACTGGGCCTGAATTTAAGAGCTCTTTAGACACTGAAGGAAAAAAATCAGAAAAAAGTTCATCCGCCATGTCACTGCTAGATGTTTTTACCAGTACCATAATGCAAAAGTTAAAAGTTGAAATTATAATACTCATCCTAACAGCCCACCAATTTATGGTCATTTTGCTGTAGTATTTTATTGTGTAAAGTTAATACTTCAAATTGGAGAAGAAGGCTAATTCTTTATATGAGGGTATGCTATGACAAAAGTTTCATGGTACATTGATTTCCAATAACATGTAATATATTTTTATGATTAGGTATCATCAAGGAATATAAGTGCACCAGTAGGGCTCCAATAGTGTCTGTGTGTCCGCGTGTACCGATAGGCAGCTCTACTACACACACATGCACATATAATGTAAACCATTTATATACCTGATGTCCAAGCATATCCAAATCCAGCAGCAGGCCTTATAAAAATAGTATTCAAAATGCATGTCTTCAATTTGATCAGCTGTTTCTCCCATTGACAAGAGTCCACATTCGCACTGTGCCCTATCACCCTAGAGCAGTGGTTTTCAACCTGTGATCCACAGACCCCTGGGGTCTGCAGACTATGTCTAAGGGTCTGTGAAAGATGACTATGATTAATCAGAAGTATGTGAACAACCACACTTACAATTCAAAGTGTTCTGCACCTCTATTTGAAATGTTTTAGGGGTCCACAAATAAAAAAACGTTTGAAAGCCACTGGTCTGGAGTGATTCCTTACAATCTTAAAACTAAATCTTGAAGTCAATTTACAATAACTTTCAGTGAGACCCAGAGAGAATAATGATGAGAATAAGAGTGTAATATCAACGAGAGCCCAACAGACATGACTTGTGCAAGTGGGACAGCAATGGATACAGTGGGGGAAAAAACTCCTGGTCATACCCAGTTTACTGTCCCTTTCAGCCTCCACTCTCTGCCCTTGTGACACAGGGCACTGGGCAAGATGAATCTACCGCCTGACCCAGTAAGTGGCAGTTCTCATGCCCTTATAACACTGCAGGTTCAACAAGGTCCAGTGGTTGCCTATGGGCTATACTTCAGATCTAATATTTACTACAAGTATTATACTTATACAGTATCTATACAGAGCATCACCAACACATCTCTGGTAGATACTTTATACATTTGGAAACCAATCTCTGCAAGCTATTCCCCAGCAGCAGGAGCTCTTTCCGAGCCGGAGGAAGCGGGGCACAGAGGCCATTCACCAGTGAAAGATCTGCGTTTGGGGGCAATTAGAACTAGTCCTTTCCTGTCTGAGGAAAGGACAGATAACAAGCTGCCAGTTCTGGAGCCCAGGCGCAGGGGGACAGCGACGGATCTCCGAGGCCTTCAGAAGGAGGCTTCTACGTCATGGCACGGGTATAACGTCACGACTAGCTCGGCATGTGCCCGCATGCCGCTGAGTTAGCAGCCGGCGGGACCCGCGCGGCTCAGTGGAGGGAGCCCCGCCCGCCCCCCGACCCCTGCGCGCGAGGGCGCGGGCACCAGACGCCACCCGCTGCCGCCCGGGCTGCTCGCGCTCCCCCGCCCCGGCCCGGCCACGGAGCGCCCCGCGCGCACTGACCTGCCGCTGTCAAGTCTCGCCCCGGGAAACTGTTCCCTTCTAGCGGGATAAACTCGCCCCTCCGGTCCGGCCCCCGCCAGGCACCGCCCCCGCCCGCCTGGCACCGCCCAGCCCGCACGGCCCTCCCCGGGCTGGCGCTGCCTGGTGCCGGCCGGTCGGCCAGGGGCGAGGGGTGCGGGCGGGCTGGGCCACCCCACCTCTATGCTTGCTGACGCCCGGCCCCGCGCGCCGGCCAGCGCTGGAGTCCGGTCCCTGCCGCCTCGGCCCGCGCGCGGCCCGGCCGCCGGCACATGCAGCTGCGGCGCGGTCCGGCCGGCTCCTGCGCGGTCCGGGGTGGCCTGCCCGGCGCCCGGACACTGCGTGGGGGAGATGTGTGTCTGAGGACGCTTCGCAGGGATGGAGCTGCAGCGAAATCTCCCCAGCCCCTGGCCCTGGTCCTCGGTTCTCCTTTCCCCACGGCCACAGCTGCAGGGGCCAAGAACGGTCCTGGGCTTTGCTCCATCCTGCAAGCTCTTTTGTGCAAAAATATGTATTTCTATAGATAGAAATAATATACATGTTATATAAACAAATTATAAACCTGTAGACACACACACATGTTTATGTAGGTTTATAATATCATAGAAATATACACCTATACCTTTACTGTCCTGTCTTGTGACCAGTCTTCACTTGAAGACAAATGAAGTGTTACCAGTTTCACTTGACAGTCAGTAACACACATGCACAGTTAACCATCACCACCCCCATTACAATGACTGCACCCACACGCCCTCGCAGCCCCTGGTCATCTCCTGTAGAGTTAGTCATACAAACTGCCTGGGGTCCCGCTTCCTCTGTCCGTCTCATTCCCTTGGATTCTGTTGGCAAGCACTTGGATGGGAAAGAAAGTCCTAAAATGAAGAACATTTAGAGTGGCTTCATTTATTTCCAGATGCTTCAGGATGCAACATCTTATCTTTGCACTGTCCTGTCTTATACAACACCCATCCACCTCCCAAGTCGCTTGGACATCATTAGAAAATCCAGAGGGCCCTTGCTAGAGTTCTGTCATCTGGCAGTCTTAATGGGGCATCTACCTTTGCTTCAGCGCTTCTATGTCTGAGGCAATTTATAGGTTAGTCTTGAGTATGCCAAAAGACCTGATGTACACATATACACTAACATAGCTGAACCCTCTTTTTTTTAATTTTATTTTCTGAGAGCAGTCTTTTTGTAGAAACTTGGAGCAGTAATGGTTAATTTTTGTGACAAATCTGTCCAGATGGGCTTCAAGTGATTGCTCATTCTGCTTTTCACACAGAGAGAATTTGCCAACATGTGCCTTCCCCTCTCACTATAAAGTTTATGCCCCACTAATGTGGAATTTGGGGGCAGTGTTCTCTTTTTATTTTTCTATCTCATGTTCCTATTTCCCCCTGTTCATATGAATACTATAATAGCACCAAATTGGCTTAATCTACAGTAAGGCAGAAAAAACAGCTAAAACAAAGTTGGCAGTCACAGAGCTCATGGTCTAGAATTATTACAAGGTGCTACTGATAAGTGGAAAAATAAGGGAATGGTAGGTAATAAAAAACAGAAAAAATAGATGTATGTGTATCAATTATCAACCTTAATTACCTGTTTTTTTTTACTCTGGACACCTGATAATTATATGGGTCATGTCCAGTTGGAGATGACAGTGTATTTAGCCAGAACCAGGGATTCTGAAAGGTAAAATGACTTGTTCATCATTGCTTTTTTATTTTTAACAAAGTATACAAAAATCAGCTGTAGATATTTTCTGCAAGACATTCCAAGTTGAACTGCTTCCTTTTTTAGAAACAGTCTTTCCTGCCCAAGAAGTACAGGGGGGATAGACCCAATTGTCTGAAAGGTCCTTTCCGGCCCCTAACGACTATGAAACTGCATTCCCTATTCAGTTTGAGTAAATAAGTTTATCAGAGAGCAATAAGCTCTGCAGTTTATTCATGCACAGCACATGGAGCCTGATCCGAGCACCCCGGCTGGCTGGGGATTTGGAGGGGCCAACCTGCAACCCAGTGCTGCTCCCTGTGGCTCAGCATGCTGTGTAAGGGCTGGTTGGGGTGTGTGGAGCTAGCCAGCAGGCACTGAAGCACCTTTGTGCCCCAGTCAGGCCCTCCAGTGTCTGCACATGCGCTGCTTTGGAGTCTTTTACTGCACAGCAGGATAGTACTTGTATTTACAAGTACAGTCCTGCTGCAGAGTAAATTTGTTTACTCTAGCCTAATAGGAGCACACATGTATATGCTGAGATGTTTTGCTGTTTGCTAATTTGTCTACTGTGCAGAAAATGTCTCACATAGATGCGCACCCAAAGTCTCAACATTTGTAAGGGTAACAATTCTTTATACATTTTCATCTATACTTTCTTTATAGATGTGAATATCTTTTAGGGAACAGATACTGAAGGTTTACATTCCTAAAACATATAGACCATGTTACCCAGGTGCTTGTATTTTATGATATAGTAATTCCTAAGACTGGTATGAAAATGGTAAAAATCTTACAAGGACACAAAGGGGAAAGATTGATACCCTTTACCTTATCTGCAAATATCCTAGTTCCAATTCATATTTAATTATTTAGACTTTTTCTCCATTGTGTGTATGCATGGAGTCTCTAGGTGCATTACAAAAGTTTAAAAGCACAATTCACACACTGTATCATCCTTTGTGTTCTGGAAAGAAGGGAAGAGTATCCAGCCAAACTTCCAGCACCTAGAGGGCAATCTTATATTCACACAGTATAACTATAAATTCAGCAGTCAAAAGGACTGTTCTGGTTGTGGGAAATGTGCTGATTATGAAATAACAGCATTTACGTTAAATATGTCAAGCAACTACTATATGGCTACTTATGTAACAACAAGAACAGTATAGTATCCATCCTGTTTCTTTTCGGTTGTTGGAAGCATAGATTGATAAAGTAAACTTAAGACCTCTTTCTGAACTGTATAAACTTTCTACTGAATGTCTGCCCATTTAGAGTTAACAAGGGCATCATAGTGGAATATCTTAGACTAATTTGTCTGTACTGCCATCTTTTTGTCTCCTAAGAAAATGTATATGTATAAAGAGTTTCCCTGGCATTATAGCCATGGTCCTTTCTTCTTTGACTTAATTCTATATTTGTTTCCACTAAAGGGAAAATTGAATAACTGGAATGCTACCATTGGAGGTTTACAGAGAAAGCTGGGCAACCTGCAGAATATGGTAAATTTCCTTAGGCAATGACAGCAAGTATGGTTCTTGTTATGATTTCTTTTTTCTATTTGGCGTAAAGGTGGGCAAAATACAGCCCACAGGCCAGATCTATTCTATTTGGCCTGAGGGGCCCCTAAAAATTTTAGAAAATTAATATTTATCTGTCTTTGGTTCCTGTCAAAAATTACAGGAACCAGAGATAGTAGGACCCAGGGGAAGCCCGGCAAGATTTTAACAACAGCAGGGCCTGCCTGGCCCCAGCAGGGGCTTCTGGTCTGGGACCATGTCACTGCACCGGCACTGGAACCTCAGGTAAGGGGCAGGGGGAGGGCAGGGAAGGAGCCTGGGGTAAAGCGGCCCTTTGCCCACCCTGTGGCTGGTGCTCCCTGCTCCAGCCGCTCACAGCCCATGCAGGGTTACCTGAGCAGGCACAGGCAGCCCCATGTGGGCTGCAAGCGGCAGCAGTGCGGGGCGCAAGCCATGAGGCAGGGGAGGGTCCGCTTTTCCCGTGCTCAACACCAGCTTTTAACCTGCCCCCAATGCCAGCCTAGGCCCTGCTTTGGAGACTACATTCTGAGTACTGTCATCCCTTTTGTCACATGGAAACTAACTCTGGAACCAATGGAAGCACTGAATATAGTGCATGTTGCGTGTTTAGCTAGAGCAGGTCAGAACAGGAACCTTTAACTAAAACTTCTTTGAATTTTAATGTTTGGATAAAAACAAATAACAATCTTAACCCTATGGTTTTAATTTTGGAAAACTGATAGAACACCATGGTGCACATCTGTAGTTAAAATGATCCTTGCTTCACTTCTGTTCCCACCTCTTCTCTAGACTTATCTCATTTTTCTTCTCTCCCTCTAGAACTGTAGTTAGTTCCTTCTGTTGTCATAGAATGTCATCTTCATCTCTCCGAAGAATCTGCTTGCTTTCTATGGCTCTCTAGACTATATATTCAGTCTGACCAGTAGTCTCCAATTTGCACATTTTATTCTTCTGGAGTTTGAGTAAGGGAATCTACCATCGTAATAGAACACAGTGGAAACAGAATTGTCCTCTAGACAACTCTGTCTCTCAAGCAATCACTTCAGGGTATCTAAAGATTCCAATTAGTTATGCTGACCTTCACTTAAAACAATCAGTGCTTCCTGGTTCATTGGGTAATCAGACCACAACAGCCTTGTGCCTGAAGTACAGTGCAGTGACTTTTTGAAAATTCATATAATTTCTACAGTTGAACAGATTTAGAATTCTTACATGAGCCAGTACTGCAACCTGAACACAAAACTGTGCTGGCATCAATGATTAGGGGGTGGATTGTGGTTAAGGCACGGGACTAGCTGCTGAGAGATCTGGGTTCTTTTACTGGTTGTGTCACAGACTTCCTGTGGGTTATTGGGTAAGTCACTTAACTGTGTCTCATTTTCCCCAACTGTAAAATGCAGATAATAGCTACATTACAGAGGGATCATGATGCTGAAATCCTAAGTATTTATCAGATGGCTTCCTGCTTTCAAATGGAAGATGGCATGCTCCTCGTTCTTTTTTTTCTTTAGCTGCCATTGAAACTGATTAATGGAACATTAATGAAACTTTTTAATTAATTAAGCTTTTTATTATTAATCAGCAATTAGTCAGTTTTAATGGGAATTCACCTATGAGAGAGAGCTTTAAAAACTAAAGAAAAAAAATCACAATTCTTGACTCAAAGATTTTAAAAATATTTGTTTGTCAGAGTCAAAACAACTTAATTCTTAAAGACAGTTAAATTTCTTTGTGCTAGTGTAAAGAAGGCTCTTTCATGACCTTTAAACCCTCATAATTCTTCTGAAGGATTTAATTTTCTTCCCTTCACTGTTTGTTTTGGAAAACTGCTGTGAAAGTCTCAGTGCTTCCATTTCCTATAACCTTTGCCTTTATAGTTTGTATACATTAATACTCTCATAACAATGTTAAAATGGTATCTGCCTTTGTATATTTTAATTTTTAGAGTACTCTTGGATATAGAAAATACTATAGCCCAACTAAATGACGGTTCTATAGATAAATAGAACATAGATATACCTTTAACTGAAAAGTCCCAATGAAGGTGATGAAATTGAGAACACCTGATATAATAGTGTAGAGACTAAAATATTGTCATTTTGGCCACGTCCAGATGAGTGCGGACATGTGGTATGTGACACTTCAGTCTCAGTTGTGGCACCACACATGCAGGTATTCCCTGTGCTGCTACTTTGCAACCCAGGGGGTTTTCCTGACTTCAGGAGACCAAAGAAAACTCACACCAAAAAAAGGTGGGGCAGTGCATGTGGCGGCAGTGTGCACTACCCAAAACTGAAGCCTGGCTGGCCAGAGCCACACTCCAGCTCCTGGACAGGCTCCCTGCTGAAGGAGTATCACAGCTGTAGCTCCACAAGGGCTCCAGGACCCCAGGTAAGTCTGCTGGGGCCACCACAGTTTTCCCCAGGCTCCCTTACCCCACCTGGGGTTACCTGCCACACCAGAGCACACATGGCATGGGTGTTCCCAGGGGACAAGTAATGTGCCACTGCTAGTTGTCCCTGGAGAAACAAACATCCTTGTTCATGTGGACGTGGCCTTCCAGTATTTTGGCTATTGTGATTTGTCTCTGAAACTGGTGCATTACAGCTCCATTTCCTATTCTGAAGAAAAACCACAGAAATAAGACCAACCAATATTGAAATATTTGTCTTGTTATATATGTAAAAACAATATATTTCTGGATAAACTCATTGTATCCAGTTGTTAAGAAGCTAAAACAATTTTTAAAGAAAATCACTTGTTTAATCTCCCTATAGGTAGATACATTTAGATGGATGGTTTTAAAGCTTACACATGTTTAATATTAATTTATAAATATTTTCTATATAATTATAATACTACAAGTGCCTGTATTTATTTGACTATAAGATGAACAACCAATAATTAGATTATATATATGGAATATTTATACATTTGTTATACTTTTCCAGGTAAAAAATCTAATTATTGGAGGTTTGCCTTGAATTTGTTCCCCTCCCATTGTTACAGCAGGGAAAATAAATCTGGAGGGTTGGGTTGCCTCCTTGCCCTCTGCCCCTCCCCAACTTTTTTCCCCTGCAGCGCTTTCTCTCCTTCCTTACTGTCCAACTCTGTTCTTCCTGAGCATGTGGGAGGAGCAAATTTGAAAACACTGACCTTCAATAAACATACTTGTAGTAATTTGCATATAATACCTATAGACTTAGTCATCCAGAATTGATATATTTTATCTTTTTTTGAAACTGCTACAAGTTTTGGACCAGGTATTCCATAAACACACTTTAAAGCAGCACTTTTGTACCTACTTATATATGGCAAACTATGCATGATATTAATCCAAAGGCAAAAGGCTCATGATTTACCATGGGCTGGTCCCCAGCAGGTTCAGCTGTGTTTCAAGCCTTGGTGAACCCCACAGCTCAATGCTGTGTGTACTCCAGATGCCCCCAATAAAAGATCTATGGGCTAATTAACCCCTACTCATGACTGGAAATGGGTGTTCTTGTCATGTGTCCTGGAATCCTCCAAAAATTTATATGCAGATGAAGTGCAGAGCAACCTGGTCCAGCTCAACCTCATGGAGGGCAGAGCCACATCAATCATACACTACTGGCTAAGAGAAGGAGGCGAAAGAGGTTGGACTGGGTGGACTGTTCGGGGCCCTGTTTGCCAGCCATTTAAGGCTGGTAAAGGAACAGGATTACTTGGAAATGGGAAAGAAAGGTGCAACTCAGCTGCGGAAGTGAAGAAATGTATGTAGTGTAGTGATGTGCTGCACTAACCTAGCTTTGTGTTAGATTCTCATCAGCATGTTCGCCCAACATGGACCATGTGTTTTATAACCATGATCAGCACTGGCTGCATTCAATCAACTTCCTACTTGGTTTCCATTACTGATCACATACTATTTTTGGCAGCAGTTTAATGATAAACAATGTATTTAATGAAGTTTTCTTGTATGCAAATGTAAGATGGGGGGCTTTTTTTCCCCATGCTTACTGGGGGAAAAGCCTCATTTTGTAATTGAGTAAATATGGTAGTATGATGTTGTCAGAAGGCAGGTAATGTTTACCATATAATACATCATTTACATTTATCTCAGCAAGAGTAACTTACCATTATTCAATCTGGCCTGCAACTCTGTCCCTCAGTGTTCAATCTCCAGCCTGCCATATTCTGGGGAAGAGAAGATGAGCCGAAGAAGAATCTTGAATTGTGGTTCCATTATGTAGTTCCAGAATATTATTGTAGTTTTGAAAATCCTACATTTATATAATTTAGCATTATTGTATTTGCATTGCTGTACCCCAATAAAATTAGAAACACTAGGAAAAGCAATATCAAAACTAAAATTTAAACACACTTTACTAGCAAGTGTACTTGACAGGGCTTCTTTGTGCCTTATCTACAAAGATTATGAGTTTGTGATGCCTCCACCTGGAAAACATTGGGCTCCTATAGATGTGTGTGGAGCCTGTTCCAACACATTGGAAATCCAGTGCGTTGGACCAGACTTGATTAATCAGAAATTGATGTGCTCTGGCAGCTTTCCATGTCATGTGTATCAGTGTCCCCACACTGAAAAAATGGTGGTGGGATACTTTGAAATACAACGCATTCAATGACCTTTAGTTCAAAGTGTCCTGCTGCCATTTTTTCAGTGCAGGGACACGTCGGGACACTGATGGATGTGACGTGCAGGTGCTTTTAATTAGTGTGGCTCGCTAATTAAAGTGCCCAGTGCTGTGTCCCAAAGCACGTGTAAAAATGCCCAATTACTAACTCTTAAATTCAAGCAGTAAAAGTTCGTGCAAATCCCTCTGGAGGTCCCTGGTTTCCTCTATAGTGTTTTGGCCAAGATAACAGCCATCACACAAATAATGCTCCATCTAAGCATACCCCAACAAATCAGGGTCACACGCAACTTTAATGCTGCATATTTTTACACATGTATTTGCACACATTAGTTCAACAATGGATCTAGTTGGCAAAATGAAACCTGAGTGTTTTTAACATTAGGGCCACAAATATCAATTTTTGATTGAATCATTATCACAAACACATTCTTATCTTCCATAGTTACGCTGGGTAAAGAATCTCTATTTTTACTCTAGTTTTACAGAAGTATAAAAAAAATAAAATGTGGTCAGGAATCACAGCCTGAAATCAATACTATATCAAAGTCTTCTTTTTTCACTTCCACTAGTGGTTCCATTAATGTCTCAACTGCCGTCTTGAATTGGGCTTCATGAATCCAGGGCTCAAAATATGGGGGAGCTCGGGGGGGTTGAGCCCCCATAAGAGATGAGAGCCCCCCAGCCCTCCCCTTGCCCCAGGTGGTGGCAGCTCCTTCTGGCTTCCAGGTGTCACCGCCATAAACCACCCCCCCAAGAGTTGGAATATAATTCAAACCCTGCATATAATAAATAATGGTTTTATCATGTATCATAAGTACTTTTTAAAAATAGTAATGTAAAATAAATAGTCAGTTTTTAATTTCTATTAACCATTAGAGGATACTAGGTAACTTTAATAGTGAATCAGTGGCTATTTTGGGAGAAAAAAATGTTACAGTAATTTTCAGGAAATAGCTTTTTTGTTCCAAAACAGCTGTCATTGAACACCATTATATCTACAACAATTAAAATTATCTTTGGTAACTTTTAGTATCTGGCACTGCTCCATTATTGTTCAGTTAAATATTTTTCAAGTATGTTAGGACTTCTGCCCACTGTGTGCCTCTGCGACCCTTCCTTGTCAATATTCCACTTCTTACTTTTGTGACATTACAATCTCTCTTCAGAAGGGACCTATGTGATTTTTACATGAAGATTCTGCAAGGTCCAAAAGATTTATTAGAACTAAAGCAGGAACACTACAGGGTAATTACAGACCAAAATTTATAGCATAGACTTGCTTTGTGAAGTGGTGATTGGCAAGAATAATAGCTGAGAGCACAAGCTAACATTTAAAGTAAATTAGGAAACATGTCCAGACATCCTGGTGAATTTAAATAACTGATTGGACCAGAAATGGGGGGAAAGTAACATTGAGGCAGGAACAAAACAAAAAACAGCAAAAATAAATGTATTTCTAATTCAGGGTATAAATACAGTAAACTAATTTTTTTATAAGTTATGACATTAGATTTATTTATTTTTAAAACGGGATGTTTCTTGCTGGGTGCTTCAATTCTAATCCATGTGAGATGCTAATTGCAATTGGATGTTCATCAGTGTAAGGACCTTATTTTCTTAATTCTCCATACCTAGTACAATGCTGATGTTTGTCACACACAGAAATAATAGTGCTTTAATAAGCCCAAACTATACTGATTTCCTATGTACTTTATTAGTTGTTATTATATATTATGGAAGTGTCCATGAGCCCTTTAAATGCATGGGAATTCCATTGTGCTAGGTGCTGTACCAATGTGGGCCAAAAAAATGCTCTCTACCCCAAAAAGCTTGTCATCATAGGTACCATATATAAATTGTTTATTAAGAGAATATTTTGTATATTGGATTTATGCAAGATTGTATATGCAGTCATAGGAATTTAGCAGCATAATTGGGGGCAGGGTAAAATGGGCACCAGAACCAGGCACCAACTTAGAGAGGGTTCCAGAAAGATGCCACCTCTTCCAAAGTCTTTGCCACATTTAGAGGAGCCCTACCTGCTCTGGCTGTAGGAACCAAACTGGAGAAGCCTTATGCCACTTGGCTGTAGAAGTCATGTACAGGACCAGCAGGAGTAGATTTGTGCTGCCCAGGCCTTAAAGTTGAGTGGAGAAGCCCTGTGCTGCCAGGCCACTGAAGCTGCATACAGGGACATGGCAAAAGCAACCGCTACTGCCTGACCAGGTTCAGGGAAACAGCAGGACCTTTGAGTCCTCTGGGTAGGTAGGACCCTCCTATGACTGGACAGCACAGGGGCTGCTCCAGCTCAGCTTCTAGGAACAAACAGTATGGGGCTGCTACTCCTGTGTCTCCAGCACCCAGCTCCTATAGCTCCTAAACTGAGTGCTGCAAGGTGTCTCCAGCTGGGCACCTATGCCCTGGGAGGCACAGAGCTGCTTCAGATGTGGCCACTTGCTGGTGTTGCCAGGTGCCCAAAGTTTTGCTCAGGGCACCAAAATGTATAGTTACACCGCTGTAAGAACTAATATGAATAATCCCCTTTCACATTGCACATGTAACATACATGACATGAGATGCCATACGGAATACATATGTGTATGGAATACATGTATTTTCTACTTAGGTGGTCTTGTGAGCTTTAGCAGTAAACTTTTCTCTATACATTATTTTCTAATAATGACTATACTTGTGTGAGTACATATGTAAAACAATGTCTTATAATTAACATAGGCAGTATGTTTTACAGACAGTTAAATGTAGCAGAACAAACAGTGAAAAAAAAACCTGTCACCCTCCTGTTGTTGAAGAGGACTGAAATAATTTTAAATTGTGCTTCCTTGTCTTGTGTTTCAGAATTTGTAAACTTTGGGCCAGTTCATTCCTTTCTGTGTTTCTTTTCCTCTCAGTATGCTTTACACACAGCATTATGGAGAGTTTTTGAGTATTATAGTTTACAAGTTAAGAACTCTGACTGCCAGAAATGGAAAGTAGGAGCAGACAACCAGATTTATTTTTGAAATTATGAATTGAAAGTAATGCAAAATAATTTAAAGCACACTTTGAAAAACTCTTTCTGTAAAAATGACATAATGTGTACTTTCATTAAAAAATTAAAATATTCAGATTTTGTTATCAATCATCGTGGGAAAAATAGTTTTTTATCAGGATAACTTAGCTAAGTTAACATATTTAAAATGATACCTTTTCTTTTACCATTGTTACCCTTTTTTCCAGAAGAAACGTAAGCATGGATACTAGGCTACAATTCGGGTGCATACAAACATTCAGGCAGGTTAGGGGGAGATTATATCACATTAAAAATGGCCACCCAATCTAATTTAGTTCATCCAGGTATGGACCTTGCCCATAAATCCCTAGTTAGGTTGATTGTAGTGCAAACCATACAGAAATTAAAGACAGTGGATCGGTCTAAAAATGGCTGACACAATCTAAGTTAACATTCCCTCTGAGGTAGTCTAATTTAGATTGGGTTGGCTATTTTTAGACCAATCTAACTGTCCTGAACTTCTGTACAGTTTCCAGAGCAGCTCTAGGGCTGGGAAAGGTCAGCCCAGGGGCTGTATTTTTCCAACCCCTTCCCTCGTACCGGGCTATTTTAGCCCCCCAGCCCTTACCCCATTCCCCCAACTGCTGAGCCCCTGCTTCCCCCTCACAGGCTCTGCTTGCCCTGTCTCTCACCCCCATAGAGCCTGCCCGATCCCCAATCCCTTCAATCACCCCCAAGCTTGAATGCTCCTCTGATGCCCCCAAGTTCCATCCCCACTAGCACCTCCATCCTGACTTACTTTACATTGGGTGGCCATTTTTAACTCAATCTAACCTCACCCTAACCTCCCCTAATATCTGTACACACCCTTGATGTCACTCACTTAATGGGACAGCCGAGACACTGTTTTTTCATTTGCAACTGTTGAAAAGAATTACCAGAGCAAGTGTGAACCACCATTTCTAGTGGATGTGAAGAGTTTTTGATTTGGTACATTTTATGAAAGCAACATAAACATTTCAAGGCACTAGAAAATGGAGCCTAATGCCTTTCCTTCCCAAACTAGGTGCATGCTTCTTAGAGGAATCAGAACAAAAGAAAAAGCTGTCTAGGAAAAAAATGTTTCTTGAACCATGTTGTGAACCCTTCAGCTTAGACATATTTTTCTTTGAGGACATATGATTCTTGTAGACAAAGGAGAACAAACTGTCTCATCTGAGTTGCAGTAGCATGAAAACCCTACAGTAGTGTGAAACCTCCAGAAAAGAACCATTCCCTGATGCTTAAAATCCTCACATTTAATTTTCCTTTTTCGTAATCCAAAACCAGGAGCATATTTCAAGATTTGCACTCTTGCTACAATTAGTAGGTCAAAAACAGTTTTACTAAAGCAGTTGCACTAATGAAACTTACATTAGACAGGTTAGAAAAATACAAAGAAGTTGGGTTGAATAACCTAAACCCTGGTCCTCTGAATTAGATTATTAAATTTACTAATTTTACCTCAGCATGTTTTTCCATTGTTCCATAAAGAAAGAATTAGCATAGCTCTGTTCTCACGTATAGCCCCAAACTCCTTCTATTCTGTTTTCCCTGTCTCTAATATCCTGTTTACTCACCAAACAGTTCCAGCTCCTTTTTGTCCAGAGGCCTTTATTTGAATACACCTTATTTCACTATCTTTTTTTGGTTAGTAATCTACTTGCTTCTATATTGGTGTGTTCTATTTTCATCTGATCATTTTACAGTTCAGATTCTTGAATAAATACCCTTAATACTTTTGCTGTTCTGTCATTTGAGGAATTGTCCTTTTAGAAGAATATTTTAATACTGGCAGTGTTTTCTATCTGTGTCAGTACACTCAGAATGAACCTGGATGCCACCTAAACATGTGAACTGATAGTGCTATCCCATTAGTGGGTGTTTAGGAGCAGTGTCTAATTGCAAAAAACTATGCTGAACAACCCTGAGTTCTGACAGCATGGCAATTCTGCATTGAAAGTGGAAACAAATCTTAAATTCAGCTTTTTCTGCTTCCCCATTCCACACCACATGCTGTTGTAATGATTATCTGAATATTCAGGCTCTTTCCAGAAGAAATAGAAAGTAATTTATGAAATGACTGTATTTTCAGATTGATTTATTTAGCCACCTCACACATAAAATTTTTGCTCCAGTTTGAATGTTGTTGACTTGTGGCTATGCTTGATTCTTAGCATTTTCTGGTTTTTACTTGTGCCAGTTTTCTTACTATCCTGCAGTTTCTTAACCTTGGACAACAACTACTAACCTAATGTGGAAGCGCTCCCTTGTGAGCCTTTAAATAAATTCTAAATTTTTCCCATAAATAATTTCAAACCGAAATATGTCCCTAGACCCACATTTGAAGCAGAGAACTACACTGGATAGATTCCAGTCCTTAGAAATCCCTTGTAAATGAAATGAGTTCTGCTTAATTGGTTTAAACTATTTTTAATGGCTAGGTTTCTGCTAAAGAGGTAACATCAACCTGCATGTGCCCCAAAATGAAACCAAGTATGATGCTGGTATGACAAGTAGAGGTGTGGCCTCCAGATCCTAAACATCAAGTTTTTTAACTACAATTGCTTCAGACATTTGCTTTTATTAAAACAACAATGCACCCCTCCTTTTGGTACACTCAGAGCAAATCACAACTGGCCAAATCTTGCACTCAGACATGTTCAGCATGCGGTTGTAACAGGAATTATGTGGGTATTTGAGCGAAGATCTTTGTCCAATTAATGCACTGTCTGAATTAACATTTCCTTTTGCTGTACAGTAGCATAGGAATTCACTCAATGTCCAAAAAAGGGAAAAGAGTGTATAGCAGTCTGCAAGTGCATAGCTGGGGTCCCAAGAGGTTAGTTTGGAACCAACAGTGAACTGGCTTTCTGATGAAGAGACAAGACAAGGGAAACGTTCTAAACTGTAGTAGATAAATAGCATGGGTGTATGCATGGGGGGGTACTCAGTGTTTATTAATATTAGTGATTGATGTTTCTAATTTCTTCTGACTCCAATACTGGCTTAAATAAGAGAGAAAATGAAAAATAAGTAGGAATGTAATGACATGGCCTTCCTTCTTCCCCTTTGCACTGGGTAACAGAGAATTACGAAGATATTTTCTACTCTGTCTCATGTATAGGGATCTACTGAAATCAAAGCAGATGCTGGCCAATTTTGCAGGCACACCATAGGCCTGGCAGCCATTTTCAAGGCAGAGTGCAGTAAAGGCCTCTGCTTGACCAAGGAGGCCCAGTGGTCCCACCCGCCACTGCTGATTGGTTGCAAGGGCTGTCTGTCATGTGGCCCTGCCTCTCATCACCAATCAGCAGTGAGGGGCAGGAGCAGCAGTCATCTTGTCATGCCAGTAGCTCCATCACCCCTTTCCTCCGCTGGTGGGCTGCAGCCACAGAGAGTGCTGGCTCCTCAGAGGGATAATTTTATTTTTGGTGAGTTTTTCTCTTTCAGGGAACCCACCAAAAGTGCAGATTCCACATTTTTTTGTGGGGCCTGTCTGACATTGCGGTTTCTGCAAAAATTGCAAAATTGCAATTTCAGTAGGTTCCTACTCGTGTACTTCACAACAGTGATTCCAGTCAGTCAGAATATATATGTAAGAGACTAGAAGCCTTCTATATCCCTAGATTTCTCCTACAGTTAGGCACAGATAATTTCAGTTAGACACAGATATCTTCTTTGCACTTTCTTTTTCTCTCTGCTGAAGAACTTGCAAAAGCATTATAAGAGGCATTAGCAATAACATTTATGAAGTTATAGCAGATGGATGAGGTATCAGAGAACTGAAAAAAGGTGAACAGAGTACTCTTTAAAGAAGGGAACAAGGTGGAGCTGGTGAATTATAGATGGGTCAACCTGCCTTTGGTACCAAGGAAGTTACTGGACCAAATTATAAAATCAGTTTGTAAACATCTAGAGAAGGTTATCACTAGCAGCCAGCATGTGTTTGTTAAGAACAGATTCTGACCAACCAAATTGCTCTCCTCCTTTAACCAATTATATAGTTGAGTGCATGAAGGAAATGTAATGGACATAGTATATTTGGACTTTAGTAAGGTGTGGCACAGCACCTTTGGGTGCCTGCCAGCTTAAGGGCAGAGTCAGGCAGCTACCAGGTGTCTGATGGCAGCAGTCATTTTGAGACAAGTGATATAAAGGCTGGAGTTTGCTGCTGCCAGCCCAGGCAGAAACATCACTTGGCTGAGCTGTAGCAGGAAAATCTTGAGATAAGAGCAGGAGGCTCTTGGTCCTGGGCATGACCTAAAAGTGCACCCTGCTAGGGAAGGCTGGCCCGGTGGGGTTCCTAGTGGCATGGGAGCCCCTAGGAAATGCCAGGCCAGTTACCTCCCCAATGAAAGGTGAGGAGGGGCACCTTAACCCCAGCCCCTATCTTCAGGTGGGCTTTGGAGGCTGTTGTGAGAGTAGTGGCACCAGGCATGGCAAACAGAGCACCACCTGGGTCCAGCAGGGATGTGAGATCCTGGAGACCCTAGAAGGGGCAATGTGGAGTAAATTGGCTACGGCCCTTCCTGTTGCTGGATGCTATAAGCTTGGTCTCAGGAGCATCTAGGGAGAAGATGTCCAGGCCTTTTCCTGCCTCTGGTTACAGCTAGCTGCTGGCTTGGTCTCAGCTTTTGGGGGCAAGTTGGCCACACCCCTTCCTGCCTTGGGCTGTTGCTGCTGCTGCCCCCTCCCATGAGGGGGTCCTATGCTGCATGCTGCTGCCCCCCCTCGGGGAGTGGCCCACTGAACTGCACTACACCCCAGCTTCTGCACCCCTGTTCTGGCCTGCTGCCCAGCCTACTGCCGAGCTGCGGGCAGGGGACAGCCTGGAGAGGGAGTCTGCGCTGCCTGTGGGCCCTTCCCCTACCATCACTACTGGAACCTAAACGTGTTTTGCCTCCCCCAGCTGCTTTGGCAGGCCACCCTCTGCCTTTACCTCCACTTTCACCTAAAGCACACCCTACATGGCTGAACTGGATGGCTACTACCATTGCTGCTGCTTCCATTTTTCCTCTGCTGCTCCCTCTCAGGAAAAAGGGAGATTTCCCCACTGCACCACTTTGCACCACCTGGCACCATACCTGCACTGGATTTACTCCCTAATTGACTGATTGCTCCTGCTCCTGCCACTTTGTTTTTCTTGCCTATTGCTCTGTGGAGAAGCCTGAGACCTCTGCTGCACTGGCAGGTGATACTCTGCCAGCAGGGCCAGGGGCTCTCCTCTGACCACGACCCTCCCTAGGGGGTTCCCAAGCCCCCTCCCCCACCATCAGGGACCAAGGGCAAAGGCAGCGGGAAGGGCTCCTCTTCAGCCTCCTCCACAGTGTGGGGTGGGAAGGGCAAGGGCCCCACCCCCAAGCCTAGACTACCAGTGCCTGAGGAGACCAGGTGCACCACACCAACCAACACACCCACTCAGCCTGTCCCTGTCCCTAGACCCAGCCCCACCAAAGCAGCCCCCCAGTAGGGGAACCTCAGCAACATACAAGTGGTCGCGGGGTGATGTATAGCCGTGGAGCCTGGACCCTCCACCACTGGCCCTTCCAGTTTGGGTGGCAGGGCCCCCTTTCTGGAACTCACCTGCAGGCACAGGGTGAAATGCCAACTGCCCAAGCAGGAGAACCTGCACTTTGAGACCTTGGAGCAGGCCCTGGCTTGGGTAGTGGGGGCCCCAAAGATTGTGGATGAGGTTTTGGGGCTGCTAGATAGTCCCAAAAAGAAGGCCATGGAGGAAGCTGCTCATTCTGCTGGCCAGGGCCTACCCCCCCGAGATCACAGGCACCAAGGCTGAGGCCTTGGCCTATCCAAAAGAAAGCCCAGCAGTGGATCCTCTTCCATCTGATAATCTGGGGGATACAGGGGGCTCACCCTGGTGAGTCCTGAGGAGGGAGATCCTCTTTCCCAGGACCCCAAGGCAGACAGTGATGCCAACCCGGTGCCTGATGGGTCTCTTTCCGCCCAGAAGAACCTCACTTCCAGCCTGCCCCATGGTGCCACATCAGGTTGGGTTCCCTGATCAACAAGATGATCTTGTAGGGGACCCTGTGCAGACCCCCCAGGGCTCCAGCTCTACCTTACCATCTTGTGAAGAAGCCCCATACCTACCCTTACCTCCACCCCTGTCCAAAGGGGCTGCAGAGCTCTCCCAATCCCAACTGGAGTCCAGGGTCTTAATGGACTGGGTGGGTCAGATGATGCCTAAAGAGCCCACTGAGGCCCAGGACCAGGAGGAGGATGCCCAAGAACCAGCAGGCTCCATGGAGCCTGCAGACTTCTCAGTCCTGGTGGTCCCCAGGGTGAGCTACTTGCATTTCTTGACCACAGCTACACCCACCAGTCCACCAGCAAAGTACAGCTAGCCTTGGACCACTGGGAAGATTTTGACAGCGTCCTCGCTACTGCAAGGGCGCTGGCAGGGGATGGCAAAGGGCCCAAAAGCTGCAATGCCTGAATCTATAGGTGGGCCCACAATTTCATAGATGCCCTCTGTAGATATGGGAGGGCTTTATGCTAGCTAATGGGCCCTACACTGGGCATTGAGATGTGTGAGTCCCCTGCTGAACTGTTTACTCCACACCCCCCCCAACTATGAGGTCATTTAAAATTGCAACCCTCAATGTCCGTGGCTACAGGAAGGGTCTCCGGAGACACTGGGTGCTCTCCTTCTTTCAGGAGGGTCGGGGGTACCCCATGGTATTCTTGCAGGAGACCCTGACAACTCCAGCTGATGAGCCTAATTGGCAGATGGAGAGGAGAGGCAGGATCCTTTTAGTCACCTCTCGGCCACCTGTTCTCCCCAGGCCTGCAGCCAGAGATCCTCAAAGATGTTGAGGTAGTGCTGGACCACCCGCTGCACCTCTGAGTCCAAGTGTAGGAGCTGGTCTTGAATCTTCTGAACATGGCACCCTGTGGGTGTTTGGCTTCCGTCCCCACTTCATGTGGGCTCTCCAGGTGCTGCATGTTTCTGCAGAGTGTTTGGTCAAGCTCAACTCGACCCTGACAGAGCCCATCCTGTGCAGGAGCGGGGTGTGCCAAGGCTGCCAACTGTCAGGCCAGTTGTACATCTTGGCCCTAGAGCCCTTCCTCATTATCCTGTGGAGGTGGGTGGTGGGGTTGATGTTCTGGAGGCCAGTGGTGCAGCTGGTCCTGTCAGAGTGTATGATTTGTGCCTCATATTCCAGGACTCGGGAGACCTGGTGCAGGTGGAGGCCTGCCAGGCATTGTACTTGGCGGCCTCCTCTGCCCGGGTCAACTGGGTCAACAAATAAATAAAACATTGCTCAACTAATTTGATCTCGATCTCTCTCTCTCTCTCTCTCAAGACTTGCATGCTTATCTATATCTCTATATAGATATAAAGTGAAATCAAATCAGTTGGGCAAATTTACAGATATATTTACAATTTTAAAGCAATTTGGAAGCCCACCAGTGCCTCTATCATCATAATATAATATATTCTAAATATCTATACAGTTGGCATTTACTTTAGGCTTTTTCCCCTAAAAAAATCAGAGCTGCCTCTACCCCCTTTGCTATTCAGGATGTGTAGTTCTGAGCAGTACTGATATGCCAGTGCCCTGCCCCTGCCCTTGTCCCTCACTCTCAACCTGCAGCCTGTCCTCCACTCCAGTCCCCTCACTCCTGACCCACTGGACCAGGTATGTGTGTGAGGGGTTTGTAGGGGTGGCTTTTGGGTGTGGAGGGAGCATATTGGGGGTTGCTCAGGAGGGGTACATCCCCTGCACAGCTCATGAACATTCCCCCCAACAGGGGCCAAAGTCCCCTAAGCAGGGCCACATGCCCCCCTGCAGGGTCTACTGCCCCCCATACAGGGCCCAGGTGCCCCCTGCCTGGCCTCAGCTACCTGCTTGCTCACCCACCCAGCCCCAGCCCCCAATCACTCCCACACCCAACCCCAGTGTCAGCACACTTGCTGTCAGTAGCAGTGGCTGTTGAGGCAACTCAGGGCCCCATGGCATAGCACCCCCTGCATGGTGTGGGACAGCAGGGCTTGGCCCCTGGCACCTATGCTACTGGTGCTGCATCATGTTGATGTGGCTTGGCTTGATAGGGTGGGGCGCAGTGCCATGCACTGTCAAGCAGCTTAGGGCCACTATGCCTGTCACCCAGAGCCCAGTGCTGCTCAGCCCAAGTTGCCCTAAGCTGTCCGACAGCGTGCAATGCCACATGGTGCCCTGCCAAGCTGGGCTGCACCAGCATGATGTGGCAGTGGCAGGGGCAGTGCAGGTGCCAGGTAGCCAGAGCTGAGCTCCGCTGATCTCTGCTGTCCTCCCACTGCCCCACACCATGGCAGGGGGGAGCTGTTCTATGAGCCTCCGAGTGGCTCCGATGGCTGCTGCCACCACTGGTGAGTGTGGGACACTGGCGCTGGGCGGTGGAGGTGGGCAGAGCAGGGGCTGGGGCCAGGTGTTGGAGTGATCAAGGGAGTAATCAGGGGCTGAGGCAGGGTGGGGGAGCAATCAGGGGAGTGATAGCAGGCTGATGTCTGGCAGAGGAGTGATTGGGGGCTGGGAGAGGGTGGGGAAGTGAGTGGGGGAAGGAATTGGGGGCTGAAGCCAGGCGGGGGTGTGATTGGGGAAGTGACTGGGGGCTTGGACCAGGCAGGGAAATGATTGAGGGAACGATTGAGGGCTGAAGTTGGGCAGGGGAGACATCAGGAGCTAGGAGTGGGTGGAGAAGAAATCGGGAGTAATCAAGGGCTAGGGCTGGGCCTTCGTGGGGGAGGAATGGGGGAGTGATCGGGGGGGGGCTGGGGAGGTAGGCAGGTGGGGGACCCACCCATCCAAAGGGCCCCCTATGGTCCCTCCCTTCAGTTCCCCCCACCCTCTACTTATCTGTCACAGAGCCCAGGTCCAGGTCCATGGAGCCTGCACTGCTGTTTGTCCTGCACAAGCAAGCAGCATGCTTAAGCCCCGGGCAAGGGCCAGCCATAGAGACGCTCTGGTTGGCTACTAGAACAGCTCTGTGGAGGACCCGAGCCTCTGGTTGCCTCAGGGCATGGTTGGAGTATTCCCCCCCCCCTCCTCAGTATTTTTTGATATCTGGATCTCCAGGTTTCAATTTTTGCCTCTGTACTTCAAATACATGGTGCGGGGAATGTTTTCTTTGTTCCCAGTGTGCATCTTGAAGCATCTTAAAGGAGTCTGAGATGCTCCAAGAGGCACATGAGCACTTGTCCAGATGCACCCTATGATTCCATGACTTCCAGACCTGTTGTACTATATACCATTAATATCATGATCTACCATAAATTTTACTGTACAAGGAGAAGGAGAAAAGGGGGAGGGGAGGAGGAAGCTTTCTTCCTTTAAAAAGATTTGCATGCTAATTTAGGATTCAGCAAAAAGAAGAAAATTTAGTTCTCAGAGACCTTCCAGAGAATTTAGCTTGACCAATCCAGTTTTCAAGAATCAATGCACAGTTTAGAGAGAGTTGATTTTCAAGGTCCCTACCACACACAAATTTAGTCACAGCTATTCCCTCTCTTACTTCTCCTTGGAGAACATCTCTCTCTTCTAAATCCCAGATTATCAAATGAGGTGCACCTGCTACAACTGTGAATCCTGCAATAGATTCTAGTAGATCCTTTTAAGTATCCTTGAAATGAGTGCGAGGAGCTTCTTTGAGTTCTAACTTCGCTGGAATTCTCTTGCACTATTGTTTGTTTGCATTATCTTCTGTAAGACAAATAGTCCTTTGGTACTAAGTGATATTTTACTAGCATCCTGTTTTTTTAAGTACCAAAAAAATAAGTGAATATTTATGTGAAAGTTGGGAAGCTGTGACTTGGAAAAAAGAAGAGACTTGAGTAGTAGAGGTGGCAGAAGGGATGCTGCAGTTAAAGTTAGCCACCTTCTAACCTGCTAATTTTAAATTTTGAAATATTTGCATGGCAATAGCTCTTCTAAAAGCCCTCCACTCAGAATGGAGCAGAGTTATGAGTAAATACCTGCCATAGTATTTTAACTACTTGTGGTCTGTGAAAGAACAGAAGATAAATGTAGTAGTTAATTTTTAAACATTTAATAAATTCTTTAGATGTAATGCAGAAAACAGGCTTGTTTGTGTGTGGCTGGACTTGGGTATAGGGATACCTAGATCTTTGCGTGATGGTAAAATTCTATTTTTAAAATGCTCTTTGGTACAAGTGCACTGTTCACTCAAGCCTTCTCAAAAATGGAAAGTACTGATAGCATGCATGTTGGATAGTGAAGGCTTTTATTTACCTGTAAAGTACCAGATAAATTATATATGACATATCATTCTTTTCTTCACCACTTTGTATAGCTTCTGAATAAGCTTTTTTCTCTAGTTTTCTCTAGTTTATTTAGGCCAGAACCTAAATAAACTAAACAGGGATAATATCACTCCTCTTTACACCTTTCACCATTGGTGGCTGACTTCTTTTATTATTTTGCATAATAATGCAAAAATCTCTGTTTGTAGTCACTCTAGACAGGATCACAAACTGCTTACTGTAAATTACTTAAGCAATCTCCTTTGGGTAAGTCTGCCACTTATTTTCACTATTATCAAATGATGTTTTAAGATAATTGTTAGCAGGCAATTACTGGCACAGTAATTTGCCTTATTGAAGAAATACATGTAAATATATGTAAACGATGTATAATGCTTACCGGGATCTAGGAATTTAAGTTACGGCCAGAGTCTGAGTGCAGCTTGCCTAGGGCTTTAGTGCCACAGACACGATGTACTCATAGTTAAATAGTGCAGGGTGTATGAGTTCTTACCATGTATGGTTGCTTTTACAGTATACATGTAACACCCTTGAAAAAAAGACACCATAATTTAATGAAAGGGTCAGAGCGGGGATAGTGAGAGAGGCGTGAGCCTTAGGTATTGATTCAAAGGGGGACCAGAGCAGACTCTGGCACTGCTCTTTGTGAGTGCATTTTGCAAAGTTAGTGCATTTTGCAAACACTCAGAACAAAACACACATTCAGAAAAAAAAAGGTCTTTTACTGTTTGGTATCATCTTGTGAACTGCTTGTTCATCATGTGCCACCCACTAAGTTATTGTCAACTCCACTGAATATCACAAGCCTTCATTGGCCCTGTGCATATGACATCATTAGGGTTTGACTATATATCATCAGTCATTATGAACTGGTCAATTCCATAGAAAAAGTCTAGCTGTTGCCAGTGTCCTTGTCTCCCACTCTTAGAATATGCTGAGGTTCTATCAGTTATACAGCTCAATTGAAGCAGGGAGAGAACACAAGTGTGATACTATTAAAGAGCCAAACATTTTTCTTGGGCATTAAACACAAATTAACAAAGCTGGGAGTAGATGGTGCCAACCACTGTCTTGGAACTTTACAGAAAATAATATTCCTCCCACTTATAACAAGAAGAGTTAGCAACAAACTAACTGACATTGATAGGATGAGAGGAGCAGCCTTCCATGGGAGAAATTACCTTTATGCAGTTTTGAAAGGATGTTTTGCGCAATGTCTCTCTCTGTCTGAAATTAATCTCCATGTTTAGCCTCCTTTTCAGTATCTGCTACTAGGTAATAGATATTATGGAGATAGTGGCTCTTGGCCTTCCTATGATGTTCTACGATAACATCATATAAAGATCATCATATAAAGATAACATATGATAACATTCTGCTATCAACTGAGTGATTTACTTGGCTGCTGTATTGATATCTCAATTAAATGGTAAGTCCAAGCAAAATCCACAGTACCTACCTGGACAGAGGCTTATCTGAATCATCAGAAAGCCTAGTGTATGCAGTAATGTACCAGGGGTTAATTAATTAGACAGGACAAAGACTCCCAAGACCTATCCAGGTTCCATTATTAGAGCACCAGTGAAGTTAGGAGGTAGGAGGTAGGAGTAGGAGGTAATGGGGAAAAAAAGACAAGAGGATGTGATATTCTTTATGTTTAAAGAATATCTTGTGTATGGCTTGTGTATGCAAGACCACTGGCTAATTTACGACCAAAGTGTGGGTGTCTGATGGAAAGATGTACTTAAAAGAGCAGGAGAGCTACATAACAGCTTATAATTTAGCTGGTTACGGTCTATGACATGAGAAGCTGAATTCTACATAGGATTAAGTGATTCATTTATGGTCTATAAGTGTCTATGTGGGGAGAAAATTTCTGATAGCAGAGGACAATTTAAGGCACAAAATGCAATGATTGGAAGATAAAGCTAGAAAAATTTTGAATAAAAAAAAGGTGCACATTGTGACCAGTGTAATACTGGAACAGCATGCCTGGTTAATTACACCACACCCCTTTTAGAATGCCTTACCTAGAGAGGCATGCTAGTTGTGGTCAGTCTAGTAATGATCAATTGCCCATTATTTAAAGTCTTAACCAAGACTAGATGTTTTTCAAAAAGATGTGTTTTATCACTTTTTATTTCTGGCCTGAGAGGGCATATCCAATGTATGGTTTGTGCCATGAAAATCAGACCACGTGATCAGAAATGTTTCTTTTGACATTAAAATCAATAACATAGTTCTTGACATATATGATAACTTTGAATGAAATCTAACAATAAAGTATTTCTGTGATTTTTAGAAGCAGGAGTCATTCTGAAAGATTATCTACTATAACAGAGGGATCTACTCTAGCCCTCTGTTTAAAGTGATCTCACTTCCATCTCCTGTTTTTGATCCTATAGCCATCAAGCCTTCTATCTAACAATCCATGATTATAGGTACAATAAATCTTGTTCAGAAATGGTAGGCTAGGGAATTTATTCTGTGGGCAGGTTGTGCTTGTTTTGTAATCAAATTCTGTGCACATTTCTTGTTTCATCTTAATTTCTAAACGTAATTGTTTAGATTCCAGTCTGTCTTGATTTTTGCATAGTCCCACACCAACATGAAGCCCTTGGCATATTTAACATTATCACATAGTACACAATACTAAGCGCTTTGATTACTCCTCTCTTCTAAGTATGGACCAAACCCTCAGCAGATGCCATTTTCTTTAGCTGCTTTTCAGACTGTGGAGCTATGCTGATTTACAAAATTGGTCTACTATTTCTAATGGAAATGGAACAAATAAATATAATTGAGGCAAGTATATCTTGGTTTCCTTGTGATGCAGTTTTTTAACATAGCAGTATGCTTTCTCAATAATTCCTGAAAATGCTAACCTTTGTCCTCCTCATTACAAAGTGCTATATCCAGCAGCTGAGGTGAACTCTGTTGTGCCACCCAGAACTGAATGGGACAGCGGTCACATCCACTCTTGGCAGATTGCTTTAGTCTTGGACCCAGTTCCTTGCATCCTGATGCTGAGAATTCTGTTTACTGCTGTTTTCACAATAGCCTCTGAGAACAAGTTCTCTGAGAATACAATAGTGTACCTCCAAAAGAGTTGCCAAGAGAACAAAATCTTGACTTCCTTTTTTGGCTGTGGTAGGATATAGGTAAGGCTGAGCAAAGGTTCTTAGCCAACAAGAAGGGTATAACAACATATTCTGGCTCAAATAGTTTCCTCAAAGGGAATTTTTCAGGGGGAAGGGAGGTGGAGAGCAAAAAGTCTATGTTGATTTGTAGGGGATAGAGGGAAGGAAATGTATTTCAACCAATATTTATAGCACTGAGGAAGGAAACCATGTTCAATTCTGCCATGGTTCAAATGAGTGGTGAAGAATCCAATCCAAAATAGAAGAGAATGCAATGACCCTCCGTTATAAAGAGCTGGATTTCTTGTAAACAATGTACTATATGTGCTTTATTTATTAATAAATAAAGAGATTCCCATGAAAGGAATAAGTAACAATGTCCTAGATACCTAGGAAAAGATTCTGGAGTGAAGGGACAGAATGGCACATAGAAAGATATGAATATGAGAATCCACAAGTTGATTATGCTCCCTAGTTAACCAGGTACCATAACTCTTCTCCAGCTGTCTTGAAATCCTCCTTAAAGTCTGATCCCAGGATGAAAGAGAAAATATCCATGCTGGCTTCCTTTTCTTCTCACCTTTGGCAAGGAGACAAAGAAAAGCACCCTTAGGTGTTGAGGAGAAAGAAAAAGAATCTTGAGTGCAGAGAACAGAAAAGAAGTGTGGGTAGCCATGACCTCAGAAGGGTATATGTAGAGATCTACACTGACTAAATACCATTGATTTCTTTCTTCAATACCTTGAGGGGATGAAGGGGGTAGATTAGAAGTTTATTTACAAGGTTGAGCAGAAGAGACAAAGATGATTGTCGGAGAATATATTTCTTTAATCAGAGATGAGAAAAGAGAAAATCAAAGGGAAGAAGAGACTTGGAAGGATGAACATGCTAGCATCCAGATGCTGTTTGATCAAAAGAGGAAAAGGAAGGAGCAAACCATTTCTAAATACAAATACAAACTGGTCATAAATATTTTTAGTAATTATAGAGTTGGTATTAAGTAGGCAAACTAAAGATAGGACAGTAGTTTTATAATGCTGGCATTAGTCTTATGGAAGCTCTTGTAAGCACACTGTTTATGCAGTTCATGTTTAGTCACACTTTCAAAATGAGAATTGCTTTCATTTCGCTCAAAATCCCCCGTGTTTTTTAAATTAAACTTCAACTGAAGAACAAATGGATTTAAATTACAGGAAAAATGTTTGATAAAATGTTGAAAAGTTAAGTGAAGCCCAAAACTTAAATTCTAGAGGTTTGGCAGAATTCCAAGCACCATTATGTTCTCTCTTCTTTCCTCATCGCTATAAAACTGAAGTCATGAGGCCACAGCTTTAAATCCCTGTTCCTCTGAAGGGTACTTGGAACTAATATGGACTACCTCTTTTATGTTTGTTAAAGCTTTCTGGAATCTCAGCTTCAAGTGCAGCATTTCTAGTGTGTTAATGGTTCTAGCAATGAGACTTAATACGAGAAGGAAATAAATCTTGTTCAGAAATAAATAATCACCTTTGGGCAAGGATCAAGTGAGAGATATGGGCTGCCTCTAGGGCAGGTGTAGCATGGTAAAGCACATTGGCTTGTTTGGTTGTTTTTTTGAGGGTTTTAAAAAAAACAACCCACAACTATATTGGCCAGAAGTAGTAATTGCTCTGGGGAAGGGGAGGATGAGAGAATGAGCGTGGGTGGTGCACAGGAATTCACTTTGGTTGGCTGAAGGCTCAACTCTAACTAGAAATATGCTGACTTGAGTTTGTGTGTGTGTGTGTGTTATAAGAATAGCTGATTTCTTAATCCAGTTTTGCAAGTACAAACAATTACATTGCCTTGTAAAATAGCTGCTCAGATTCCATAGTCTCAATGTAACAAAGATCAAAATGCTTCTTGCCTTTTGGACTCAGTTTTTTTACTCTTGGTAATGCAGAAATTCAAGGAGTCAAGGAGTTTGAAATTCATTCTTTAAAATTTGTGTTAACGTAATGTTATCTTGTGGAACAATCTCTCTGAAATGGACTCTGCTGCACTGATCTTTTGTATTCAGTGGTGTCAGGGAACCCTTGTGGTTTTAAACATACTTGCTGTTTTGTACTATAAATTGATGTGAGAATTGTGCCACCCAGTACCTGTGGTTGAACCTGACAGATGAAAAGAGCCTGGGCTTTTGAAAAGAGAGAATAAAATGCTCCATGTTTCATATATACATATGAAACTTCAGAATAGCTTGTTGCTTTATGCATGCGTCTAGATATCATATCTGACGTATGCTTTTTCAAAATGACTGTGACACTTAAAGAGCCATATGTACTCACAAAAATCCACCAGTGAGGCTGCATTTAGAATAAGAAACATACAATACTTAACTGCTTCATGCTTAAATCAAGTCCCAAGTGAACAGTTGTGTATTGGCATTTGAGACCATGCAGAAAATAAATCGGCACATCATCACATTTTTGGCAGGAATGTTTGCTCAAAATAATCCCAAAGCTGATCTGTCTCTCATCCCAACAATGAGTTATTCTTGTAGCTTTTTAGGCCCAGTGTTGAGGTCATTTACCTTTTTGAAGTAGGGCTTCAACATCTACGGTCAACAGAAGCATAATTGAGAAATAAAGATCCAATGAAAGTGGAATACATCGTAATCAACTGGACCAACCTGCCTCACAATCTCAAATGGGCCTTACCATCAGGTCAAAAATTTGCTCATGGAGCAGGGAAGGAGGACTAGGATTCATTGTCTCATCTGGAACCCTTGCTCCCTTGCATTCTTATCGTACTGCTTCTTTTGCCTATTCTGTGCATTATGTCAGTTATCCTCAGCTATCCTGTTAATGACCCACAGCCTGTCCCTCAGGGAGTTCACATATTGAGTGCTTTACCCTGCCCTCTTCATTCTTCTCCCACCCTCCATGGACCAGGCCCAACAAACTCTGTGGGGAATGCCCATATATCAATTCAAAAGGGGCATAACTCAAAGAGGCCTGAGGTGCCTCTGTCATTGCAAATAGGAAGGGAGGAACTAAGAGGTCCCATCACCTAGGGTGGTGCCTGTAGAGATGCATCAGCATTCCCATGGTGCTCATGTGTTTTGTTTCCTTGCCCTGGCTGGTTTGGCTCCGCAGTGCAGGCAGATAGCATATGTGGGATCATCTGCCAGCCCAGAATGATCCTGTACCACATTACCCGCTCACTTCTGGGGTGTGTGTCTGTGGATACTGCCTTTTCCCCCTCCTCAGCTGGCAGAGGCACAGCAACAGGAGGAGTGGACTCAGCTGAGCTGCTTACCTCCACAACCTCTACCTCAACCTCCTCTGAAGTGCCTTCTGGGAAAGGTGACCTGGCTCTAGGGGAAACTTGAGAGGTGTAGAGCACATACACAGATAATTCCTCCTCCTTCCCCAGAATTTTTCTTGCTATGGCATTCAGATCCAGCTCCAGCTCCAGCTCTTCCTCTGGTACTGGAAGGCTCAGCGTGGGAAGCAAAATGGGGATGGAGGAGACTGTCATGCTGGTGCTGTATGTTGTCGTGGTGGTGGGCTTATGGCTGCTGCTATTGCAGTGGAGTGCCATTCAGACAGTGGCACTGCTCCTCTCTCCTTGCTTCCAGTAGAACCAGAAGCCTCATGCCCGCGTGTTGTAGGAAAAAGGCTGCATCTCAGTTGGGGGGAGCGGGACTTATACCTCTCCCTCATACCCTTCTTCCACTCCTCCCTGAAGGCTTGCCAGCTGCCTTTCCAGAATGGTTCATAGTGTGTTTGGTGTGCTGGAAAATCTGTGTGTTCTTCTGTAATGTAATATGTATTTATGTAATGTATACAGATAATTGTATGTATGTATTTATGTAATTTATGCATGTATTTATATATTTATGTAATAACTAGAATATATGTGTATGCATATGTTCCTGTATAAATTCTATATTATAATATGCAATATAGTCTGTGTTTCCCTGCCCAGTGAATGGAATGCACGCTCTGAGAGAAAGCACAGATTTCTTTTCTGGGGGAAAAGAAAATAGACTAACAAGAAGAAAGAGGAATTTGGGGTGGGGAATGAATCGAAAGGAATGAATATAATAATAAAAGTTATTAGGAAAGGAAAACGTATTGGAGGATCTCACTTGCTAGTCACAAGCTAGCAAATAGGAAGTGATAAGTTTTCTTTGACACTGAGGAGCTGCTGGAAGACACAGCTCAGTAAGCTGACCCCTATGTACAGAGAAAGCTCAGTTTGAACAGTGCTTTTTATGCTGTTTTTCCATCCCTTCCCCAGAGCACTAGGATTGGAAAGGACTTCAGGGAAGGATCACAGTCACTGGCCAGCTACAAATGTCAATATCAGAGCAGTCCTTCCCCCCTCTTTCCCATCCTTCTCCTTAGTTTCTCTTTAGCTGCAAGCAAGTCTAGCTTCCAAAACTCGAAATGTTTTGAAACTTTTCACGTGCCCTTTGTGGCCAAGAAACGCTGGTGGAATGGGGCCACTGATGGAGTGGAATTGAGGCACTAGACACGCAGGTTGTTAGAAGCCAAAAGAAACTTTACTTACAGTCTGTAGGCTGTAGGCACGTTCCTTGAAGTTACAAAACTTAAACAGGAACTCAGGCACACAGAAGCTCACACTCATGCAGGGTATGGGGCATCGGATGATTCCGGCGGGGAGTTGTTGTCGGTTGATCAGGCCTCCTTCGTGGCTTGGAAACGCATGCGGGATCTCTCCTCATGCGTGTCCAAGCTCTCCTCTGGTTTGGGTGGGCATCGCCCAAGCCTTTTATTCGGTCAGTGAGCCAATTGCCAACTGACACGTATGAGTAATTTACCGTGAACCAATCGTAAGCATGCACTCGGTGGTGCAGCTGCAAGGTTTTGGCGGGCTCTGACCATGCACTGAAACTTTTCCCGTGCTACAGGGGAAAATCCCTACATCCGTGCTCGCAATGTGCTCAACACAGCTGTGCCGAGGCATCTCTTTAACTGTTTTGCACAGACATGTCCCCTTGCTGAAGGCACAGTTGTGTCCGCAACACATTCGGACCGGTTACATTGCACCCCGTTGAACAGGTTCACATTGCAAATGAGTGTAAACAAGAGTTGACAATGAAGCAAGTTCGTTCTCCAAAGATCTAATTAAACAATAGCCTAACAAAACACAGCTACACATTAGTAAATTTGTGATAAACAGTTCGATCATCAAAACTTCACTGGGCGTCATCGTGTCCCAGACTTTCGAGGTTCTCCCTCTCTCAAAAAGTTCTCTCTGGTCTGGTCTGCTTACACTTCTTAGCAGACCTGCAGAAATAATTTGTTCTTCTCAAAAATCTTTTTCTGTCTCTGATCTGGTTTGCACACGCTCCGGCAGACCTGCAGAGAAAGAAATTCTCAGGAAAACATTAATCAGCTTATTCACAGAAAAATTAATTATTCTTGCAAGATGATTTATCGTCTGGTTCATCTTGACATTGGAACCCCATCTCATAGGCCAGGTTCCATTGACCCTCATCACCCAGAACTCTCAACTGCTGCTTGGTGAGCCTGGAGTACCGTATCAGAAACCTAAACATTTCTCATTCCTCTGGCATTTGATGCGTCAGTTGGAATCGTCGCAGGGTTGACTCGTGCACTCGATGCTGCTCTGGGTCGCTGAATTCTCTTTGACCTGGCTTTACCAGAGCTTGCAGTCGTGGTAATTGCCTCAGAAATCACTTGCAGGCTGTCCATCTAAGGGATTCAACAAAATTCAGAGGATAACCGCAGCTCTCCCTCCATACACCTCGACACAAGCATCAATACTTGTCAGCGTGATTGGAACAGCTCCAGGATCTTGCAGGTAACGGTGAGGCCACAGTGCCTGCTGCTGGGCTGGTGACAGTCCCAGTGCGTGTCGTCTTGGATTCCATGTGCAATATGAAACTCTGGTGATCGCTTGAAAGATCTGCTCCATGCTGACCCTCAATGGTCCTCCTTCATGCCATGCATAGGCTCTCTGGCTGGCTTGACTTGCAACAAGTGCTGGAAGCAAGATCGGCCAGTAAAAATTATATCTGACCATGCCGACATCAGCAGCATGTCCTCCACTCCACAAGGCTCGCCTAACTAAAGAGCTTGCCTCGTTCTGATCCACCAGATTGGATCCAAACTCCATAACCAGGCATCCGAGCCACATAGCTAAGGTCTCCACTGTTCTTATTCTAGACCTCTTACACAAGGCCTGTATCTCAGTCCAGGTCCTGGCATGATAGGTGCTGGCAGTAGTGCAGGCTGCACTCATCACTTGATTCTCCATTGCCATAGGGTGCATGGCTGTTCGAGCTGTCGCTGCATCTGATGAAAGACTCAATTGCAGGATGCTCTCCATTGCCTCCTGGTTACAGCCTGGGGCGGGCCTGTGGGAATGTTCTGAGGTGGAGTAACTACTTCTGCCCCACCATTAGCTCCACCTTTTTCTTTTTCCCTTCCGTGGCGGTATTTCTGGGGTGGAGTCGCTACACCCCGCTGTTCTGGGGTGGAGTCACTACGTCCGCCCCGCCGTGGGTAACTCCGCTCTCCTTCTCGACCCTTCTGTGGCAGCCCCCTTCCGTTTCGCCACCATCTTGCGATGACGGGGGACTCTGGCTTTTCTCTATAGCTGCAACGCACTTGACTGCGTGTACTGCACGCAATCGGGCTTCCAACTCAGTCTTTTCCCGTATAAGGGTCGTGACTGTGCTTAACATTACTCGCAGCATTCTCTCCTTTCCTAATACCGTGCCAGTCCCTTCAGATACAAAGCAGCTTTCCTCCGCTTCTCTGTGGAGCTCCAAAAGCTCCGGCTGTCCTGATTCCGGTAACTTCCCTTGGAAGTTGGTTCCAGATCCTAGCTGCCCTAACTGTGAAGTAGTTCTTATGGATGTCTAATCTAAACCTACTCTCCAACAACTTGTGGCCA
>JAGPOW010003182.1:29894307-29963206 GCA_030014935.1 Caiman crocodilus
GCTACCTGCAGTCGGGATCTTCTGCGAGGCTCCTCCACCCCTTTCACCTTGCCCTTACCCTGCCCAGCAGTTCCAGGTGTTCTTGCTGCTGCTCTCTATGGCCGCCACCAGCGTAGAAGGCTTTCCTCCCTGCCTACTCTCACCCTTCTTACCCAGGGTAACACAAACAAAGGAACGCTCTAACAACTTAAACACCGCTATTCATCTAATGGGGTCTTGGCCCCTACGCCAAGCCGCTACCCGCAGCTCTGCTTGCTAGCCCTCACCCTCCAGGCTACCCACCGCTCTTTATCTTACTCCCTCGAGAGAGACACCCTCTCTGGGTTCTCGCTGCCATAGACCTCTTTCTCCGGCTCCCACCAGTCCGGACGTTCTCTCTCCGGGCGGTCCCAAGGTTCCCTTCTCCCACCTGGGTCTGTCTCAGGTTGCAGTCCTCCCTCTGGGCCTTCTCCGGTCCGCAGGTTCCTCCACATGCCTGCGGCTCGCTCCCCGCTTTCCCCTGGCTCACCTGTTCTGGTTACGCCGCTCTCCAACCTCCGTCCCTCCAGGGGCTCTTCGCAGCCTCCGGGTGGCTCGTCTGCTGCTGGTCTTGGTTCTTGGGGTCCTCCAGTCCCTCTCCCCTGGCCAGCGCACATGCTGGCAGCCGGCTCTGGTATCCTGTGTCCTCCGGGCTTGCTCTTTAGCCCGGAGCACGCGTTGGCAGCCAGCTCCGGCAAGCCGTGCCTCCCAGGCTCACTTCCCCACTCAGAGCCTGCTCCACCTGCTCCGCAACTCCAGCTGCTTCTGCTGCGGCCTCTGCCCGGCAGCCACGTGCTTCCCCCGGCCCCTGCCGCGGCCTCTTCCTATATTCTGTCCGGCTGGTGCCTTGGGCTGACGTCACCCACCATCTGCAGGTGTTTCCCGCCGTCGTTCCAGCTGCGTGCGGGGTTCTCTGGCGATCCTGAGGCGAGTAACCGCCATTTTTCATTCCTTCCTTTTTCCCCTCTGCTGCTCGCCTCTACCTCCGCGGCTCCTTTGGGGAGATTCGGAGTGCCCCCAGGACTTGTCCCCCTGTGACAGACTCCAAGATCCCTTTCTGCCTCCGTGCTCTCAAGAAGGGAGTTTCCCCATCTTATAAGTGTGCTGCTGGTTACTACTGCCCAAGTGCAGCACCCTGCACTTGTCCGTATTGAAACGCATCCTGTTTGTGTTAACCCACCCCTGCAACCTGTCCAGGTCTTTCTGCAGTCTCTCCCTCTCTGCTAACATGCCCACCTCTCCCCATATTTTGGTATCATCAGCAAATTTGAACAGTTTGCTTTTCACCCCATTGTCCAAATCGCTGATAAAGAAATTGAACAGTACAGACCCAAGAACTGAGCCCTGGGAGACTCCGCTCCCCACTTCCCCTCAGGTCAAATATGACCCGTCCACCACCACCCTCTGAGTATAACCCTTCAGCTAATTCGCAATCCATCTGACCGTGTAGGCATCGATGCCACAGTCACCTAGTTTTTTAATGAGGGTGGGGTGGTCAACAGGGTAAAAGGCCTTGCTGAAGTCCAGAAAGACTACATCCACGGTGACATCTGCATCCAATGCTTTTGTGATTTGATCATAAAAGGCAATCAGGTTGGTCTGACATGACCTGCCCTTAATGAAACTGTGCTGGTTGCCCTTGAGGTTCATCCCCAATGCCAGCCCATCACAGATGTGCTCCTTGATGATCTTCTCAAAGAGTTTCCCCAGGATTGATGTAAGACTGACAGGCCTATAGTTGCCCAGGTCCTCCCTCCTCTCTTTTTTAAAGATGGAGACCACATTGGCTATCTTCCAGTCATCTGGCACCTGGCCTGAGCACTACGAGTGCTTGTAAACCCACGCCAAGGGCCTTGCAATAACCCCTGCTAGCTCCCTCAACAGCCTGGGGTGGAGAGCACCTGGATTTGCTGATTTGAACAAATCCAACCCCTCCGGTAACACTCTAACCCGGTCCTCTTCAACCTTAGGTCTTGAGGCATTCCCCTTGAGTCCATCTTGAATCACAGTGAGGGAATCCCTGTCCCTGCACAAGAAAATGGAGGTGAAGAATTTGTTAAAGAGGTCTGCCTTCTCCTCTGGTGCGACCACCAGATTGTCCAGCGTATCTTGCAGGGGCCCCACATTTCCCGGCGCCTTCTTCATCCTCCCTATATATTTGAAAAAAGACTTATTATTATCTTTGATCTTGGACGCTAGTCCTAGATCTATGTCTGCCTTAGCGTTCCTAACCGCCCCCCTACTGGCCCGAGCAGTGGAGGTATACTTTTCTTTGGAGATTGTGCCCCCTTTCCACCAGGTGTACGCCACCTTTTTGGCAACCAGGCATTCCCGGATGTCCTTGGTGAGCCAGGGAGGTTTTTGGTCACTCTTGCCCTCCTTGATTCTAGTTGGGATCGTCACCTCTTGGGCCCTGAGTATTGTCTTCTTAAGGAATGACCACTCATCTTGGGCACTAAGTTCCCCTGCCCTCGAGAACCCCAGTGCCTCTCCCACCAATCTCCTCAACTCTTTGAAGTTGACCCTCTTGAAGTCTAGGGCTACTGCCTTGCTGTAGGCCTTTGGCACCCTGTGCTGGATGATGAATTCCAGCAAGTGATGATCACTATCACCCAGGTGGTCAAAGACCTGGAGGCCCCTTACCAGATCATGGCCTGTGGCCAGGACCAGGTCCAACAGGGCATTTCCTCTGGTGGGACTGTGCACTTTCTGGGTTAAGTGGAGGTCTTGTATCTCAGCCAGGAACCTCCTGGATCAGTCCAAACTGGCTGACTGCTCCTCCCAGCAGATGTACGGGTAATTTAGATCACCCATGACAAATACATCCCTTGCCTTAAGTGCCTCTGCAAGCTGGCCTTAAAATTCCCGATTCAGCTCCTCTCCTTGGTTGGGAGGTCTGTAGTAGACCCCCACCATTACATCCCTCTCCCCATGACCCCCTTGTATGATGACCCAAAGCACTTCAGCTTCCCCTCCTCCAACCCCATTTTGCTGGCAGAGGATGTGAATTGCTTTTTGACATAGAGTGCCACACCCCATCTCTTCCTTCCTTCTCTATCATGCCTGTAGAGCCTATAGCCCCTAATGCTCACTGCCCAGTTGTGGGAAGAATCCACAAGATCCAACTGTGATCCCTACTATGTCTGGGTTTGAACTGGCTATTCTGAGGGCAAGTTCCTCCTGTTTATTCCCCATACTCCAAGCATTAGTATAGAGGCACCTGAGGCCTCCTGAGGGTGCTTGTGCCTTCCTCCCACTTCCAGGACAATTGTGGCCTCCTGCTCCTGGGATGTTTATACTTACCTGTGCTTTCCTTCTTCTTGTCACCCTGTGTGCTGGTGAAGCATCCTCTCCACTCGTAATGGTAATGAAATGAATTATGAGCCACAAAGTCCAAGAAATATGCAGGAAGCAAGATTTATTTGGTAATATCTTTTATTGAACCAACTATAAATGTGGGCATTTTTTACTTCTAAATGGAACTATATAGCATGCTACAGTTCTTTCCAAGACCTGAGGAAAGGCACTCTGTGCCTGAAACCTTGTTTAACATCTCTTCCAGTGATACTGTTGGTCCCAGTATTACTAAAGAAACCTTGCCTCTTACAGTAATCATGGCATACCTATCTACTTGAAATAAGGAAACACAGACCATATGCAGTCATTTGCAAGTTACAGGCATTTTTTGTGCATTGTATGGCAAGGGCCTAATGTAATCTATGTGTTTGCTTTAGTGTTTAGCAGGAAACCAGGCAGTACAAGAGCATATCCTTCTCAACCAAACTATACAGAGGTATCAAATATTGTCTTTGTACCTGGAGAGTTTTACACATACATGTTTCTAACAACAAACATTTGCCTAAAGTGGTGGTTCTCAGTCTTGTTAGATGCAAGCGATCCCTCATTTGATTCAAGGCACCTCTCAGAAAATGCCAGCTCTTTGTTTTTGCTCTTTTCTTGACTATGGAAAAATAATAGAGCACTTCTTGTGCTGCAAAAAATTCAAAAAGACCACAACAGGTCAGAATGTTTTTGATACTATGGATTGCAATTTGAAATCTCTGGCTATGTCCAGATAAGCGAGCATGTACCTGTTACAAAACCTCAAAGCAGCTTGAAATGCCACAAGAGACACACTGAGAATGAATAAATGTGCAGTGTGGACTCTAAATTTAATACAAGGAAATCCCAATATCAAAAAATAACATGCCGGAAAATATTTAGAATTTATTTTATGATGATGATAAAGGCACTGGTAGGCTTCCAAATTGCTTTAAAATTGCAAATATATCAATAAAACATTGCCCAACTGATCCTTCTATATCTAGTGGCAATTCATTTTGATTATAGAAAAACAAGGATTTGGGGTATTTTAATGAGAGAATTTGGATTTTTTATCAGAGAATTTGCCATTTTTGAACAGAGAACACCAGGATCTCTGCTAGTGAGGCAGAGAAGCCTGCCCAGGGCCAGCACCAAGGAACCCAGCTGGAGGGCAGATGAGGTGGCTGACCTCCTAGCCATTTGGAGCCAGGAGGTCATGCTTTGACAGTTCAAAGCAGGTGATCACAAGAAGCACATCTTCTTGGACAATAGCTACCCAGATGGCACAGCAGGAACACAGAAGACATAACCGCATAGATTTACTAGATTTCATCGACACTAAGGGATAGAAGAAACCTTGTGAGATCATCAAGTCCAGCCCCCCTGCCAGAGGCAGGAAGTCTGAAGGATCAAATGACCTCTGGGCAGAGTCTGTTCCAAACCTTGGACTGTAAAGAAGTTTTTCCTTATATCAAGTCTGAATTTGCCTTCTAGAAGTTTGTGGCCATTAGATCTAGTTATCCCTTGGGGAGCCCTGGTAAGCAACTGTTCCCCCAGATCCTGATGCACCCCCCCTTACACACGTATAAGCAGCCACAAAGTCCCCCTGAGCCTTCTCCTTGCCAGGGTGAAGAGTTTCATAGCATCTTCTCATAAGTCTTGCTCTCTTGGCCTTTGATCATATGGGTAGCTCTCCTCTAGACTCTCTTGAGCTTATCCACATCCTTTCTGAAGTGGGGAGGCCAAAACCAGATGCAGTACTCCAGCTGCAGCCTTACTAAGGCCAAGTAAAGCAGGAGGATGATGTCCCTGGTTTTGCTTGAAATGCATCAGTGGATACATGCTAGAGTTTGGTTTGCTTTGCTGGCTATGGCATTGCATTGATAGCTCATGTTCATCTTGTGCTCAATCAAGACTGCGAAGTCTCTTTCAGTCATGGTGCTAGCGAGTGTAGCACCACCAATCCTATAAGTATGATGCTGTTTTTTTTCTCCCAAGGTGGAGTATCCTACATTTCTCTACATTGAACACCATCAGGTTTTGGTCTTCCCACTTTGCAAGCATGTCCAGTTCAGCCTGTATCTCCAGCCTGTCCTCCAACATAACTGCCTTCCCCCGTAGTTTAGTGCTGTCTGCAAACTCTGCCAGTCCACATCTGAAGCCAGAATCCAGATCATTAATGAAGATATTGAAGAGTACCGGCCTAAGTACTGAGGCCTGGGGGTCCACTGGTAACCTTGCACCACATTGATTTATTTCCATCAACTCGTACCCTTTGGGTCTGACTCCAGAGCCAGTTCCCCAGTCACTGGACTGTGAGATGCTCAAAACCACAGCTTCCCAGCTTGGTTATGAGGACAGTGCCACCTGAAGGCCAACTGTGCAGCCATGGCCTACTGGCAGCTGGCCCAGACATTCAGTATCTGTATCACAGCCCATGTGGCTATGTAGTCCTCATCTGGGTCTGGCAGGCATGCAGCCATGGGGTTGTGGATCAAAAGGGGTGAATGCTGCTACAGGTGGCAGCAGTTCACAGCTAGGCAGCAGCCCCCATGGCCAGACTGCTGCAGTGGATAGAGGGTGCAGGGGCCACTCTAGGTTAGGGCTGTTTTAGCAGTCCAGCTGGCACAAGAGGGTGGTATCCCCAGACACCAACTGGCCAGGCCTCAGATGTTCCTGACGGTAAATAGCCCTGAGCTGCTCACCACGGCAGGTTCTTACACTGGTGCTGGCCCCAGCCTCTATCTCCCCCTGGCTGCAGACCAGGGAGGAGCTGGGCATGGTCAGTTTACCCCAAGTGACACAACTTGCCCACACCAAAGTCATGTTCAGGCACGTGTGCTGAGGTACAGATCTCTGGCACAAATTTGTATGGCTGCTGTTTGAGCTGCTGTAAGTATACATGCCTGCATGTGTGGATGTGCCCTCTTGGTTTATCTTGTATGTCTTGTTTAGGTATTTGCACACATAATATTGTGTGGTACCCTGAGGCACCCTTAAAAGGATCTCACAGAACCACAAGGTGCTGCAGTAGTTTGACTATACAGCTTTACAAGTACTCATGGTGCTCTGGCCAGGTGCCAGAGGACTGGAAAAGGGCCAATGTGGTCCCCATTTTCAAAAAAGGGAGGAAGGAGGACACAGGAAATTATAGGCCTGTTAGTCTTTCCTCGGTCCTGGGGAAGCTCTTTGAGAAAAATATCCAGGTGTACATCTGCAAGGGGCAAGCAGGGGAGTGTATGCTTAGGGGCAACCAACATGGGTTCATTAGAGGCCATCGGACCAATGGTGGCCTTCTATGACCAGGTCACAAAATCCTTGGATGCAGGTGTCGCAGTGAAAATAGTCTTTCTGGACTTTAGGAAGGCCTTTGGCATTCTCTCACCCCATTCTCATTAAAAAACTAGGAGACTGTGACATTGATACTTACACAGTCAGATGGGTCACTAATTGGCTGGAGGGCCACATGCAGAGAGTGGTGGTGGATGGGTCATTTTCAACCTGGAGGGATGTGAGCAGTGGGGTTTCCCAGGGCTCGGTCCTCAGGCCTGTACTGTTCAACATCTTCATCAGCGACTTGGATAAAGGGGTGAAAAGCACCTTGTTCAAATTCGCAGATGATACTAAGATGTGGGGAGAAGTGGGCACGCTAGAAGGGAGGGATGCGTTTGAATTGGGTCTGGGCAGGTTACAGGGGTGGGCAGATGAGAATAAGATGGGATTCAATACTGACAAGAGCAGGGTAATGCACCGAGGGAGAAAGAACCAGCAGCATATCTACAGGCTGGGGAACTCCCTTCTCATCAGCACAGAGGCAGGAAAGGATCTTGGAATCATTATAGACTCCAAGATAAACATGGTCCACCAATGTGGGGACGTGGTCGGGAAGTCTAACTGCACCTTGTCAAGCATCCACAGATGCATCATGAGCACGTCCAAGGAGGTGATCCTCCCCCTCTATATGACATTGGTCAGGCTGCAGTTGGAGTACTGTGTCCAGTTCTGGGCACCACACTTCAGGAGGAATGTGGACAACATCGAGAGGGTCCAGAGGAAGGCCACTCACATGATCAGGGGCAGCAGGGCAGGCCCTATATGGAGAGGCTACGAGACCTGAACCCATTTAGCTTCTACAAGAGAAGGCTGAGAGGGGATCTGGTGGCCGTCTATGAACTGGCCAAGGGAGACCAGAAGGCAATGGCAGAGTGTCTGTTCCCCGCAACCACTACTGGGAGTAACAAGAAATAATGGCCATAAGTTGATGGAGAGTAGATTTAGGCTAGATATCAGAAAGCACTACTTCATAGTCAAGGCAGCTAGGATCTGGAACCAGTTTCCAAGGGAAGTGATGCTCACTCCTATCCTCGGGGTCTTTAAAAGGAGGCTAGCTAGATACCTTGCCAGAGTCGTTTGACCCCAGCATTCTTTCCTGCCCATGGCAGGGGGTAGGACTTGATTATCTGCTCAGGTCCCTTTCGACCCTACCAACTATAAAACTATGACTGAGAATCACTCATCTGGAGAATATCAGTTAACAATAAAGATTTTTAACAGTCTTTGAGCAAATCTTATCTTGGTGCAGCAATGAAGCTGGCAGGATGGCAACAAAGATTGGTCAAATAAGGCTTGTGTCATGACAGGTTATGGTACAATACCTGCCTAGTCTACTTAGGCTTCAGTAATAATCATGGTTCCACTCCTGCTATGAAACAGATGATCCTTTTGATCCCTGTGGAACTCCCCACCACCAGCTATGTTGGTTCTCCTTTACTCCCCTTACAAGGGAACAGGTTCATGAGCTTTCTGGTATGCTACTTGAGTCACCTCCACTTTTCCTGTAACGCAACATTATTGGTCATAGCTGGTATTTACCTGCCTTTCAGGATATTTTTTAGTTAAATAGCTTTCTTCAGGAAGGTGACACTTAACTTCAGTAGGTATGAAGACAAAAGCCTTAGACGAAAAAGTAGAATTATTTTTCCATTCATAGTTTGCTTAGATACTTTCACTAGTTCTTGACAAATCCATTCATTTTTTTAAGCCTATGAATCATTTTGTTTCTTACATGTATTGCTTCTGAAAGGAAGAGACAAGAGCTGCATTGTCATAACACTGCTTGCTTACAAAGCTACACTGAATTCCTGCTGGGTGGCAGGGCAGGTTTCTTTTGACCTTGTCAGGTTTAAATGTTCCTGATGTTCAATACCTGATTCTTACTTTCGGTTGATTAGAAAGTGAATGTACTTGGCTTTATCAATTTGCCAGACTCTTTGTGGCTTGGATAGTTATAGACATGGGATACTTACCAGGCAACTGTTAAGTGCCAATATTTTACCCAAGGTTATCCACTCTGTTCTAGGAAACTGAATAACTGCAACTAAAAAAGAATAAAATGGGTATTATTATAATAATAACTACAACAACAACAACAATTAAAACAATAATACAATGAAGACTTACTTAGTATTATTTTAAAGGCTATTGAAAGAAGTTAATGTCAATTAACGTGTCCTGATAGTATATATACTTTTCGATCTATTCCAATTTTTATTTTCTGCTAATTTTGTTTTCATTCTAATTCAATGGTATTTTTCTCTTTTTGGCAGCATATTTTGGAGCCTTGTCCAAGAAATTTAATTTGTCAAAAAACCTTGATGTGAACAGAAAAGGCTTTTTGTCAGAAGCAGTCAGTGTTTTCTGACCAGTTCCACTCTGAAATCACTTTCAGCACTGGTTCAGAAGGGCATGTTGCTGAATACGGTTGTTGGCAATTAAACACTTTCTAATTTAGATGATGGACACATGAGAATGCACTGGAAAATGAATTGTATAACAGGGACAAAAGTTACTCTTGGCTTCATTATTCTTCCATCATGTTACTCAAACTTTTTGAACCTATGCAAGGGAAGTTATAAAATTTAGATTTTAAGAAAATAATGTTTGACATTTTTTTAATGGTTAAAGTGCCACAAGAGTAAATGTAGCCTAAAGTATAGGCATTTTGGCTTCAAAATGGGAACAGATACTTGTGGATCACTCTAAATGAGCCACTGGTAAATGAATTGAAACAATGCTTAAGTTAGAAATTGGAAACATCTGTGTCCTGCTTGATTTTTTTTCCCTGTATGTCTGTAACTGTTAGGGACTTTTTAGAAGATCAAGGCTGACTGGAAATTATGGCCCTTAAATTCTTCTAATTCTTAGGGACCATTTTAAGCTCAATGCATAGCCCAAAGGAAATGCTGGCTTTATCACTGCCTGATGATGCAATTCTGTTAGTTTAGATATGTGGTATCTTATTCCAGTATCTTGCTTCAGACACGTATGTGATTGCTTCCTGTGAGGGGGAAAGGAAGTAATTAGTAAATAGCAGAAACTGCAAGCAGAATGAATGGCAAGGTACGCTGAGCTGGGTTTCCAAATCAGTGAGTTCTGCTATCATTGCATCAGCCTTAAGTAGAGGCTAGTCTGGGTGCAGAATGAGGACAGAAATGTGATGTGGCAGTCCTGTGTTATCCCCACAGCTTTCACCCACAAAGTGAAATGCACACAGGTAAGCACCATGCATTAGGTAGCGGTATCTTAGTTCTAAGCTGGGGCTGTGACCCAGTCACTTCAGAATGTGGATAGGTACAGGATTCTGGCAGCCTGTCTTGCTGGATTCAGGAACCTTGTAATATGTTGCACAATGGTAATCTGGAGTATTCAGTTGGGAACAAATGTTTCATCTTTATACTATAAATGTGTAAATCCTTTGGGAGGTGAGTTGATCTAGCACATGGTATGACATAATACTTATTGTCTCATGCCCCCCCATTGCAAGAATTGGCACTGATTAAGAGAGATTCAAAGATTCAGCCTTAGACTATAATGGGGAATCACTGAAATACCTACAACTTTGTCATTTTTTGGCTGATATGAATAAAAGGTGCCGCGATAGTAGCTCCTTATGAAGGCATGAAGTTTGCCAAGTTTTAAGGAGATAGGTGCAGGGGTAACATACACGTGTTACTTTATGTGTGTGTTAAGGCACACCTGCACTGGTGCTAGGGCCTCTATGCGACACAGTAATGTGCCCCAATGAGGTCTTCTCCTCCCCTACAGCCTCATGCTGGTCCACCATTTTAAATAACAACAGGTAATCACTGAAGCATAGTAGTACTAGCATCTCAGGCAGAAAAATTGTCACAGAGACTTTCTTTCCTTTTCTGCAGGAACCTTTTCTCCAGCAGCTGCCAGAGAGCTTTCCCTGCCAGCCCCAGCCCTGGAGCTTAGATGTGCCCAGGGCCCTGACTCCTTCCAGTCAGCTGCCTGGGCACAGATGCTAGGGGCGTTGGTCTAGGGACGTGGCACTGGCAGACAGGGTTCTTTGGGTCAATCTGGTGTCTTTTAGTAGTTGGAGAAATATATCTTAGCAAGGTTTTGGATTGAAAAACCTTTTGTCAGGCTGAGGAAGCACCTGTAGTTGGTGTGTGTGCTCTTTCTGGATGGAATAGTAAAGAAGCCAGAGTCTGGCATTCAACGAAGGCAAGAAAGCTAGTTAGTGAAAATGGAAATGGAGGAGTCAGCAAATGGAAATGGAAATGACAGAGACAGGCTGGGGTATAGGGAAAGGGGGAGACTAAGGAGAAATTCTAGCCATCCAGAACAAGCATCTCCCCAGTGCTTTGGGTGACCTCGCTTACCTTTGTCTAAAGCTTTTCACCACTGTTCTAGGTTGGCCTGCCTCTGCTTCATGGGGACAGAGGTCTGGAGCGAGAGTGGGACTTTTCTTTGGGCATGCTCCCACTGGTGCCAGGCTGAGGAGGAACAAGGGCAATGGGGTGCTGCCTCCTGAGATGCAGCAGCATTGCTGTGGTGGTGATGTGTTTCACCTCCTTGCCCTGACTGATCTGCCTTTGCAGCGCTGGCAGATAGCATATTTGGCATCATTTGCCACCTCAAAACAATCCCACACTACACTATGCCCCTCCTTCTGGATTGAGGGTAGGGATCCTGCTTTATCCCTCTTCTCAGCAGGCTGAGGCACAACATGGGAAGCTGAGCCACCTGCTCCCACAGCCTCCTCTGAGGTGCCTTCCTGAGAAGGAGACCTGGCTCTGAGGGAACTTAGAGGGGTGTGGAGCACAAACCCCTCAGTCCCCACAATTTCTTTAGCTAGGGTGCTCAGGTCCCCTGGTTCAAGATCCAATTTCTCCTCTGGCATTGGGAGGCTCATGCTGGGAGATGAAATTGGGGTGGAGGGGACTGTCATTCTGCTGCTGGTGGCTATTTCCAGTGTTAGGGGAGCTGGTGCAGGTGCAGGGACATGTACTGCTCCCACCTCCTTATTCTCAATGGCAGCAGAAGATTCATGGGTGCCAGGAAAGAGGATGCATCTATGTTTGGGTGGGGCAGGGGGGGACTTGCAGCTCTAGCTCTCTCCCTCCCCCCTCTAATCCCTCTCCCTCCCCTGCCAGAAGACTTGGCACCTGCCTTTCCAGCACGCTTCATATTAATCTTTCCCGTGCTAGAAAATGTGTCTATGTGTGTGTGCAGCTATAATATCCCTTCTTTTTCTTCTCTGGTATATGATTGTGTCTGCCTTCTGTGTTTTGTTTAGTTTTCTGTGTATAACTAAAATATCTTCTTTTTCTTCTCTGATGTATAACTGTCTGAATTCTTCTGTGTTGTGTTTAATAATATCTCTTCTTCTATGATATATGTGCATCTGACTCCTTCTGTGTTGTGTTTAGTCTGTATGTGCATGTAACTAATAACTATATATAACCTCTTCTTCTTCTATGAAGTATGACTGTGTCTGACTTTTTAAGAAAAAGTTAAAAGAAATGGATCAGATTGGAATAACTAGAGGGATTTTAGTTAGTAAGCTGTATCCAACCCTTCCCAAGAACAGAAACTAGCAGGAGACTCATTAGGTATGAAGCTAAGCCTGTCCAGTAGTACCTTTCAGATGCTGTTACTCAGGAAGTAACAGCTGACAAAAGACACCGAAAGGCTGTAAACAGAGGCTTATATGCTGTTTCTATGTTCCTCCCCCAGAGCACTGTGAATGGAAGGGGACTCAGGGAAAGATCAGTCACTGGCCAGCTAGAGATGTCAGTCTCCCCCCCAACCTGCTCCCCTCTTTGTTCCCAGTTTCTGTTCTTCTGAAAGACTGCCTTCCAAATCTCCAAATCTTTTCTGAATCTTGGAGGTATTTTCCCCTCCTGATTCAATTTGGATTCAGTGAATCAGCCTTCAAATTGGGCCAAATCTTCTCCTAATCAAATCAGTGACTAATGCTTTAAACACCCCTATTAAAAATACTACGTGCTGTTTCTGCCCAAACAAACTTTCTGCATACAAATTTGAGTGCCCCTTCTTTGACTCTGAACATTGTTGTTATCATCAATCCCTGATTTTGAGGCTGATTTCTATCATGGCTCATTGATGAGTCTTGAGGTGACTTAAAAGTCCAATTTTTGAAACACAGTTCTGTCTGCAGAAATTGCAGGTCTTTCTTCAGGAAGAAAGTAGGCTGCAAGCTGGGATTTCTCTCCTTTTCCTTCCTCTATTTTTGTCTCTGGTTTGAAGGCAAGACACTTTATCTTGAAGCAGGCTGCCACTTGATTGAGGTTTTGTTGCCACTGGAGTTCATTAGTAGCCAGCTCTTCCCAGCTCTTGAAGCTGGTGTCCATTTTTTTGAGGCATGCCTTCAATGTATCCTTCATAGTTTTATAGTTTGTAGGGTCAGAAGGGGCCCGAACAGATCATCAAATATGACCCCCTGCCATGGCAGGAAAGAGTACTAGGGTCAAACAACCCCAACAAGGTGTTCATCCAGCCTCCTTTTAAAGACCTCCAGGGCAGGAGCCAGCTCCACTTCTCTTGGAAGTTGGTTCCAGATCCTAGCCACCCTGACAGTGAAGTAGCACCTCCTGATATCTAGCCTGTATCTACCCTTTGCTAGCTTGTGACCGTTATTTCTTGTCACTCCTGGTAGTGCTCGGGGGAACAGGGACTCTCCTAATGCCTACTGGTCCCCCCTGACTAGTTTGTAAATGGCCACTAGACCCACCCCCCTCAGCCTTCTCTTGTGGAGGCTGAACAGGTTCAGGTCCCGTAGCCTCTCCTTGTAGGGCCTGCCCTGCTTCCCCCGCTCATGTGAGTGGCCCTCCTCTGGACCCTTTCGATGTTGTCCACATCCCTCCTGAAGTGCGGTGCCCAGAACTGGATGCAGTACTCTAACAGCAGCCTGACCAGTGTCACATGGAGGGGAAGGATCACATCCTTGAACCTGCTTGAGATGCATTTGTGGATGCATGACAAAGTACAGTTGGCCTCCCTGACCGTGTCCCCACACTGTCGGCCCATTTTCATTTTGGTGTCATTATTGATGCCAAGATCCTTTTCTTCCTTTGCACTGACAAGAAGGGAGTTCCCCAGCCTGTAGGTAGGCTGCTGGTTCTTCCCCCCACCAGGTGCAGTACCTTGCACTTGTCAGTGTTGAAACCCATCCTGTGCTCATCTGCCCACCCCTGTGACCTGTCCAGGTCTGATTGCAGCCTATTCCTCCCTTCTAGGGTGCCCACTTCTCCCCACATCTTAGTGTCATCTGCAAATTTGAACAGGGTGCTTTTTACCCCCTTGTCCATGAAGATGTTGAACAGTGCAGGCCTGAGGACTGAGCCCTGCAGAACCCCACTGCCCACATCCCTCCAGGTTGAATAAGACCCATCGACCACCACTTTCTGGGTACAGCCGTCCAGCCAACTAGTGACCCATCTGACTATGTAGGTATCAACACCACAGCCTCCTAGTTTTTTAATGAGAATGGGGTGAGAGACAGTGATGAAGGCCTTCCTAAAGTCTCGAAAGACTATGTCCACCGCAACACCTGCATCTAAGGATTTTGTGACTTCGTCATAGAAGGCCATCAGGTTGGTCTGACAGGACCTGCCTCTAATGAACCCATGTTGGTTGCCCCTAAGCATAAACTCCCTCTCCTCAGCAGGGGGAATGACTGGTCCTTGCTCGGAAAAATGGAAGCAAAGAAATTGTTACGTAAGTTAGCTTTGCTGTCTGGTGTGATGGCCAGATTTCCTAGCGTGTCCTGCAGAAGCCCCACATTACCCAATACCTTCTTTTAACCCTCTATGTATTTAAAAAAGGACTTCTTGTTGTCCTTGATCCAGGTAGCTTGTCCCAGTTCCATCTCTGCCTTGGCCTTCTTAACCGTCCCCTTACAGCCCTGAGCAACAGAGGTATAGTCCTGATTTTCTCATCAGTGTTTGCTTTCTGAGAGGTAGCTACTGAGGGAAAGGAAGTGTTCAACTATCTCCAGGATTTTTCCCTCAAAGGTAATTTGTGGAGGGGGGGAGTCACATTCATGGCCTGGAGCAGGCTGATAGAGTATGTTAAGACTTAGTGATGTTGAGAGAAGCCCAACATTTAGTAGGCTGCTGCGAAGAGATCCAGCACAGGTTTCTTCAGTGTGAGCAAGTATGGCCCAGTCATCAGTGTAGTGAAGGTCAAGGATGGTTACTTTGAATATTTTGTTCTTCAAGTGAAAATGTCCCAGGTTGAAAAGCCATTTGCTATTTAGTGTTGGTTCCAGAAGTTATGTGATCCTTAACAAGAACTAGCACATAGAATTCAAAGAGAAACTACCTCCTGGTTGTTAACTCTGGTGCCTAACAATAACCCAGATATCAACCTTAAATGTGCTACTGTCAGTTGCTTCTGCATAGATGTCTATGAACATGGGTAGTGTTTTGTGGCTATTTTCAATAATTCTACCAAATTCCAAGTGTATCCTGCCTATAACAAAAAAAACAACAGGTAAGTTAGACTTACCCAAGCCTCTCTATAAAGAGAATGCAGGGATGCTGGCACCAGTAAATTTTGTGTGTATGGTGGTATTGGTCTGTAGTTGTTTTTAAAAAAAATTCTGAGGCAGCTGCTGATCCAGCTATTAGTGTCTCTTGTGAACACTTTCTTTTCGTCCTTTTCATGGTGTTCAAAGAGAAAGTATTAGTGGCTATTTACCAACATGTAACTAGAAAGAAAATGGAATTGTGTTCTTTCTGAAATGCTGAGTCATGTTGATGCTTTTTGCTAAGCACTAATGCGATCCTCTTTATTACAGGAAGATCCCTTCTTTGGTAATTAAAGGCACACCTCTTATTTCAATAGTTTTTTGTAAGAGATTGTTGACATCTTAGACCTAATCCAATCTGTACGCATCATATTTTGCCATTCACAGTACTAAAGAATTAAAGGTTTAACATTTTAAAAGATCTAAAAGGCAAACTTTTGTGACATATCTTACCTTGTTGCCATGGGAACAGGAAGAGTATATGCACAGTGTCCGAGGGGATAAGAGACTCCTCTGTGCCATGTTAAAGTAAACTTACTGCTTTAAGACAAGAAAGGCATTTTGAAGAAACTGGTTGAAGGATCTGTCATTCATTTACATAATTACTATACCACTGAACACACTTACAAGTCTTTGTCAATCTTAGCCAAAGAACTAGTACTAGAAAGTAAAGGTTTTGCTTCATTAGAGTTTAAACTTTAATAGAAAATGTGTTGCTCCTGTCAAATAAGAAATTTTTGAAGATAGCCAAAGATAAACTAACTTCAGTATTTCCTTCAGGGGCTATAAAGAATATTACAAATATTGAGGTAAGAGCAGTCATTTTTAGAAATGAATGAGTTCCAAAGCATGACTTCAAAGTCTCTAACATCAACTCAAGCAAAAAACATACTGTTCATCTTCTTATATTCAGTTGTTTATAACAAGATATTGTGTATGCTGTAAGATAGAGACTGCTTCAAAAGTCCCTTGCTTATTGTGGACTATGGTTTGTAGTTACCTGAAATACTTTAAGATTGTTATGAACTTGCTTTTTTATATAGAAAATAATTTATTGTATTAGGATGGCTGCTTTTTGCTTGTAGGCCGTGTCTAAATAAATGTGGGCAGTTAGTTCTAGGAGCATTGAATCTGACTGTGCATGAGATGTAGTCAATGACCAAATGACTGTTGATTTCAGTAGTACAATGACAGGTCTACTGTTAGGTTCCCATTTCAGGAAAGCCAAAAAAAAAGTTAAAAAAAAAAAGTTCAGGTGACTTAAAATGGCTAACATATTAAGTAGACATGAACTGCACTGGGTGTGTTAGGGTGTGTTAGGGGAGTTTAGATAATCAGATGATTAGTTCATGGTCACTTTGCTGTTAGGGGATCTATGGTTGGAAAGGGTGGGTTTATTTTACCTCCTTTGTGATTCTTAAAGGATCTTGATTATATTTCCTGCAGGACTTAACAGTTTCATAATACATTGCATACATACCTTGCCTACTTGATATTTCCTTGAGGTTCTTCCACTGTTTTTATTATTAGGCTGTGTTTTTGTGCTAGGCATGGGTTGTAAAAAAAGAAAAAAAAATCACGCCCAGCATGAGCTTGTCCTGCTGTCCCAACTTCCTTTAAGTTTAAACACAAATAGTGTTGGTTTCCAGCAGCATTTGTGCATTTTTTCAATTTTTAAAAGGCTTCATTTTCTTTTCTATTTCCTTCGCAAGCCATGTGAAGAGCCATTTATCATACTCCGAAGTTGCGCTTTGGTGTGGGGAAGGGGAACATATATAAAATTAACCAAACTCTTCATTCCATTGACTAAAATGAGTATTATGCTTGCGTGCTCCCCTGTCTTAAATCTGATATGTGTTTCTAATAAACTAACTTTGGATCTGACCCAGGCTGCTTTTCCAATAAGTAAAGTAACTATGGGGAGAGGAGATGCAGGATTGTATCCTTAGCGTGGGAGTCACAGCAAAAGCATTGAGATTAAGACAGACCCAGGAGCCCAGGAAATGCATTTCATTAATAGTTTGTTCCATTAGTTTTGTTCTAATTCTGGCTAAGGTGAAAACTGGCATCATTGGCTGGTCTCTTCCTTGCATCATTTTTAACCAGTGAATTTTGGGCTAACCTTCCTAAGTGCATTTGCAAGTGGCTGTAATGGTATACTGATTGAACAGTCTGTCCAACAAAAGGCTTTTGGCTTTTGTATAGAATAGGAGTGAAGTCCTTTTGTAGTGGCTTGGTGTGAGTGCCAGGACTGCCAGAAATGGAGCAGCACATGAGAGGATTCTTGGCAGGTGTGTGTGGTAAAAGCTTCCATTTCTTTATGATATAAATTTCACACCTGAATTACTAACATGGCCAGAAATAAAGGATTTTATCATTTCCATTGATAAGAATCAATACTATGGACCAAAAGAGGCCTGAAGAAATTACATTTAGGACAATACAATCCCTTTCAATGGTGGTATAGTGGTGTTTCATCCTGAAATGTGAACATGTAAAATTGGCACCTTCTTATATTCTTTGGCTCCCTTGCACCTATTACAGAGTTAAATCTATTTTAGTAACAAACTCCCTTAGTATTCATACCCCGCTGAAACTGGAACAGCTAAGATGGGCCGGCCACCTCTCAAGAATGCCTGACACTCACCTGCAAAAGCAAGTTTTCAATGGCAAACTGTCAAATAGGGTATGCTTTCCTAGCAGCACAGACACCCTAAAGGTGTCCCTAAAGAGTTTTGGCATTGACTCAGAGTCAGGGGAGCAAATCACTTGCAACTGTCCATCCTGGAGGTCCCAAATCCAGAATGGAGCACTGGCCTTTGAACAGCAACGCATGGCAGAAGCAGTGAAGAAACATGCGGCCAGGAAAACAAAAACCTCCTGTATCCTCATCACTCTCCTGCCCCTGCTGCAGCAGATTGTTTAAAGCAAAGTTCGGACTTATAAGTGTACTCATGTGACCTAACCTCCACCCCGCTTCACTCTCTTCCCATTTTTTCTCCTTTTCCTTCTTTCTCCTTTTCTCTTTTCTTCTTTCCTTTTTCTTTCCCACTTCTTTTCTCTCTTCTTCCCTCCCCCTGCTGGATGCGGTTGTCTTCACCTGCGAAGAATGAAAGTATATATATATATAGTAACAAAACTAAATGTTTTCTGATGCTTTTTACTCCTCTTACCACTGCAGGGAGTACAGATGACAAAGAGGCTGGATTCTGTTTCTCCTTGGCCATAATTAACAGACTTACTTATTAAGTTCCAGAAAGTTCTTTGATTCTCCTGTGTCAGATCTGTAGTGAAGACAAGTTTGAATTAAGTTTTTTTTCACTTATTCAGTTTCTGTGACCTAATATTTCCAAGTGTTTGACTGTGACTTCTTGTGATTATGATATCTAGGATTCCCAAATAGTCTCCCATCAGAATATTAGCCCAGTCCCAGACCACTTAAAACTGAGATCAGATGAAACTCGATTCAATATGGTGTAACTGTAGGCTCCAGACCATGGAGAATCACGTAAGTTCACTGGGGGAAATTGCTTTTCAGCAGGTTCACTGATGGTATAACTTTGACTTGAATGGTTTTTGAGAGTGGAAGGTTTAATTCTGGCATCCTGGACAAATTCAAGCTTGTTCCAAACAGCCTACTCATCCCTGCACCTGGGGCACTCCTCCCAAGAACTGTCTGCATTTCACCAATATGTGAAAAGATCCCTCTGCACATCACAAACATTTATGTGAAGCTTGTCAAGTACTTGAAGTCCTAGGTGTAAAAGTATAATGATGCGAGGAATGTAATGCTAGTGGGTGTGCTTTTTGCTATTTTCCTGCACAGAAGTAAAAGTTCCTTGTTCTCCCCTTTTAAAATCCCCAAGACATTTAAGCCACAAAGCAAAGGAATTACATGACAAAATGTGCCAGAGTGGAATGCATAATTATTCCAAAGGATGGTAGATCAGTTCAGAACTTGTACTGACAATAAGGGAAGAAGCAATATTCTTGCCATGAAGTTATTTCAGCTTTGCATGTCCCAGGCACACTTTCTCTTTTAGCAAAAAAGGTGTAAAAAGTGTTAAGGTCTTAAGACATGTATACCCTGTATGACAGACCCAATATGATGTGTATGGCAGAACCAATATATATCATGCTGTGATGAGCACCTGCCAGTGAATGTTATTGTAATGGCAGAAGAGACTGAGATGTTGCACTTGGAAAGTGAAGCACAGTTTACTAGAGACAGCCACTATTTGCAGTGGCCAAGTGAAAGACCTGAAGAAGAAACAGAAGAACGCTTTCTGAATCACATTTCAGACATTCCCTGAACAGGTGGGGCTCAGGCCCTAAAGTTACAGTACTTCACCAAAGACTCAGATTTTTTACAATCATATCATCCTATGAAAAAGATATATTTATAATAAGTAGCAGTGGGTGTAACTAACAACACCCTTTGACCTGCTTGTGTGTGGTATCTTGAGACAATCTTTGTAGCAGGCTGCTACACTTCTGAGCATACCAGGACTGGGGGCATGTGAGCCTATGAAACTTCTTGTGTGTTAAAAATAAGCTTGTGGGGAACACGTACATCATGTCTTGCATGCCATGTCACAGGTGATGTTACAGATGGACCATTTTATGTCATTATTGTTAGTGCAGCCAAACTCTGTAAAAGATTTGTGTGAATAACAGACTACAAAAGTTTGGCTTGAACTATCCAAAGCCAGGAAATGTTGAATGAGGGTGGAAATAATCAGGTTAGTAATCTACAGTTTGAAAAGTCCCTCTGTAAGTATTTACTAATCATCTGTTTCAGAAATCTTTATACACTAAATCTCCAGCTAGTGAACAGACCATAACTTAGCATGAGAGGTGTCAATTTAAAGATAGTTTTTGCAAACACATACTTTTCTATCTTTTTTTTTTTATAACTACTGCCTGCAAAAGTACCTGGCTTGGTCTAGCTCTAGGCGAAGTTAGAGCCAAGACTCCCACTGATTTCAGTGGAGCAGGAAGTAACAAATGGGGCTGCTGACACTCCCCAATCTCACTATACTTGGCAGAGGCTTGCCATTTCCCTTCCTCTCTCCAACGGAACTTCCTCCTCTTCTCCCCCATCTAGCTTATTATGTTTTGCCTGAAATTTCTAGCTCAAAATCTCAGCAAACAAAGCCATGTCAAAACCCTGACATGTCAGCCCTGGTTTTGTGCTGCTTGTTAGTCCAGGACAATGACCAGTCTCAGATCCCTGGTATCTCTTTTGATCAACTGCTTCAAAGTTCTGAGTTTGAAATCAGAATAAAAGTAGGTTGGGTGTATTTGTGCCATTTTGCAGAAGCCTGGTGTTTGGCTTGGTGGCAGCATTAGCAAATCACTTGGACCTTATCTGTGAAACTCCTAGCTCTTGTCAGAGTGCTGCTTAACATGAATGCTGCCTGCACATAGTGCTAATGGAACCACTGTATGAGAATCCTGACACATCTTACATTAGAAAAGACAGAATGAACTCATATAATAGTATAAAAATAACTGATTGCTGCAATTTTCTTGGTTCCTGGATTTACATCAGAGATGGAGCTACTTCATTTACTAAAAAAATGCACCAGGGACACCAGCATACACACAGGATTGTCAATAAACAATATTTCCACTGGAAAGGGAGCCCAGTCTTTACTCATGCTTTACTTTGAATTTCCAGAATGTTATTCTCATGTGTGGGGCTTGCATGCATCCTAATCATTGGAAGTGAGTATTTCACTGGTGTTACTGAGTTATCCTGAGTCTGGATGGGAAGCTTATCTATCTGAATTTGCTCTTTGCTTATATTAGGTTAAAAAATGCCTTGATTCTTCAGACATCTGTTTCCTCTTCTTTTTCTTTTTAAAATATGAGTCTGTTCAGAAACTTTCTTAGTAAAAGAGGATTAATTTGTAAGGAAACACTCTTTTAAGTAGAGCTAGGCAAATGTAGCCTTCTCTGGTTCTAAGTGTATGCTAGCATTATGAATGCAAATGGCCTCAGCAACTGAGACAGCATAGGCAAATGAGAAAATTGGGCACTTATCCAAGTGACTAAGTATTGGATTGGAGATCTAACTTTAGGTGTCCTTGAAAAGTTTCATCTTAGAGGTCATAATTTATAATTTTTTTGGAAGGAAAAAGTTCTGACTAGTTGAAAAAAATTAAGCAAGTGCCATAAAAAAGTATTTCCATGTTAGAGACATGATGGTATTCCAGCATACAAAGCCACCCAAAATAAACCTCTTTCTGATGAGAGGTGGTCTTTTTAATAACAAAGCAAGTTTCTAGTTCATAATATGGCTGGATCAGTAAAAATGTGTGTTAGTATATGAGCGCATGTGTGTATGTATGTGTGATACATATGTGTGTATGTACACACATGCATATAAAATTAAATTGTTACAACAGTCAAAACTGGCTACTAAAATGCTCCAAGTAAGTTGAATGCTAGCAGAGGGCTTTATCTCACCAGTAGCAAGTGGAAGGGGGCAAGGTTTACTTAATCTCCTCTTACACATAATCAAGTGACCAGGAATGGAACAGAGGTACATTTTCCATTGAGGGGCTGCCTTGGGCTTGGGAAGGCCTGAGGAGATTATATAATGACATGAGGGTGAAATTGTCTTGTCCCCCCACCCCTCCAGTGGAAAGCCCCTCTCTCAGTTAAATATAAGCAACAACAATGTAGATCCATTTTTTTTTCCACACATTTTTTAAAATAGGGATTTCTACTGTGTCACTCATTGAGAGAATTGACCAGACGAGCTCTATGGAAGTATTAGGGTTGCCTTTTAAAAACAACCATAACACCACATTCCCTGTTTTTTACTGGAGAGATAAACAAATCATTCATAACCAATTTGTTCTCCTGGGTGCTTAATTATAATATTTTAACAATTGCTTAGCTATATTGGCATGAACAGGAGTTGTCAATGCCAGGCTGCAGCCAGCAAGGCCAGTCATACCGTGCCATGCATCCAAAGGTCCAGAGAAGTGATACTCCCCCTCTGTGTGACTTTGGTCAGGCCGCAGTTGGAGTACTGCATCCAGTACTGGGCACTGCACTTCAAAAGGGATGTGGCCAGCCTGGAGAGGGTTCAGAGAAGGTCCACCTGCTTGGTGAGAGGGCAGCAGGACAGGCCCTATGAGGAGAGACTGAAGGACCTGAACCTGTTCAGCCTCAGCAAGAGGAGGCTGAGGGGGGAACTGGTGGCTGCCTACAAGCTCATCAGGGGAGATCAACAGCAAATAGGCTGCCCTTTTCTCCCCAGCACCACCTGGGGTGACAAAGAACAATGGTCATAAGCTGATGGAGGCTAGGTTTAGGTTAGAGATCAGAAGGCAATATTTTACAGTTAGGTTGGCTAAAATCTGGAACCAACTTCCCAAGGAAGTGATCCTCACCCCTACCTTGAGCATATTCAAGAGGAGGTTGGACAATCACCCGTCTGGGGTCTTGAGAACCCAGCATTCATTCCTGCTTGCGGCAGGGGGTCAGGATAGATGATCTGTTCAGGTCCCTCCTGACCCTAGCTACTATGAAACTATGAAACAATGATTGGGAACCTCACTGAGAAAGCAATCACTAGAAGTCATTTTATAACGGTCTTCACAAAGTTTTGTATTATATTTAGTTTACAAATGGAAGATGAAACAAATGCTGCATGGGCTAAGATACAGCACTGTATGCAGGGGCCAATGGCCTTCGTAAACTGCAGTCTACTAAAAGTGATCACATCTGCAGTGGGCTTTCCAACTACATTACGTCTGAATTAGATGCAGTCTTTAGGCTACTGGCATTTTAGCAGTGTGGCCCAATAATTGGTGCCAGTTATAGAAACTTAGCAGGAGCCATATGGGGCAAGTAGGCATCTAGACTAGGCACTAAAATTACACATAAACCAGTTTAAGTGATCAGAAACTAGTTGAAAGCTATAACAGAACATAAGTTTAGTGCACATAAACCAGTTTCAAAATGGCCCAAACTGGTTTGAGATAAACCTGGTTGAATGTAGATTGCATTCAACTTAACCAATTGAGGTCAAACCAGTTTATGGAACTTGTGTCCTAGACCCCTTCCTGGTTTAAGTTAAATCTGAGTCCTTTAGCATCCCAGCATGGGTTGGGTTGGGTTGGGCTGTCTGTTTCAGCCAGGTAGGGCTGGTTGTGCCCTTTTCGTCTCTAGCCAGAGCACTATCATTGGTCTGGCTGGCTGAAAAGGGGTGGGGATGGAAAACCCTGCTCTGGAGTGCTGCTGGGTTTGCCTGGCAAGGGGGCAGTATCCCTTGCCAAGAGACTGATTTAATCCTCCCCTTCTCCTCAGGGCTACTGGTGTGCATGTGAAGCCTATTGTTGCCAGCGCTGGCCCCCTGCAATGGGGGGAATTAAACTCCTGCTTCCCCTCAGGCTACTGGGGGCTGGCCCCACCCCTGTTCTGCTCCTGGCCAGCAAGTGAGTGGGGACTGGTGACCTTTGACAGGCAATGCTTCTCCCCTCCCCCTCCGGGCATACCCTGGCTGGAGTCCCTGCAAGCCAGGGTGGAGGTTTAAACCCCTCCACAATCATACTCAGGCCTGCCTGGGCCTGGCCACACCCCTGCCCTCAACTTAGTTTCCCTCGGACTGATGGCTCACTTTAGTACCCCCAGGCTTCTGGCTTCCATTGCTGCAGACATGTGCCTGCATTTCCAGAGTCAAAATTTTTCTATTCACTTGAAAAGTGGTTCAATCTACACAGGTTAGACTAACCTGCAAAGATTGAATCAATTCAGGCTCCAGCTTTTTGAATGCCTGTCCCTAGCCTTAGAGCTCACAAGTTGCATATAAATTCAAAACCCAAGCTGCGTAGTGAGGCAACAGCAATTATTTACATGGGTGACAGGGTGCGTGACTGATTGGGATTCACAAACAAATGTTTATTGAGGTCTTTTCTCATAGTTTAGAGGTTTAGTCTCTTAAAGCTGAAACTTTGCATCTGGAACACAAGCATGCACCAGCTTGCATGTGACATGCAATAGCGCACTTGGAGTTACAAAGAAATTTTGGCACTGCAGAGAGGTGATATGTTATTAGACTGTGTGGGAGGACACAACATGCAAAGCTGATTGCTTCATCTGTTTTTTGTTCCAGATGGCAAAATGAAGACTGTAGTGAAACCTGTTCTCTCAAAGGAAGAGTTGGGAAGAAACTTTGTATTACACTGAGATACTTTGTCTCGAGTACAAAGTAGGGGCCTGACTAATGAATTACCTGTAATGCATATTGTACTATATGTAGTTAAGACTAGACAAGTACTAATTATGCACAGTGCCACATTATGCATAATCTCTGTGCTTACACTGTAGTAGTAACAAATTTCATAATTTCATAGTTTCATAGTTACACATAAACAAGGTAGGGTTGGAAGGGACCTGACTAGATCAACAAGTCTGACCCCCTGCCATGGGAGGAAAGAGTACTGGGGTCAAATGACCCCCAGAAAGGTGATTGTTTAGCTTCCTTTTGAAGACCACCAAGGTTGGAGTGAGCAACACTTCCCTTGGAAGCTGGTTCCAGATACTAGCCTCCCTGACTGTGTAGTGCTTCCTGATGTCTAGCCTCAACCTACTCTTGTGGTCATTATTTCTAGTGCTTGGGGGAATAGGGCCTCTCCCATTCCCCACTGGTCCCCCCTGGTAAGTTTATAGCTTGCCACCAGATCCCCTCTCAGTCTTCTTTTGTGGAGGCTGAACAGGTTCAGGTCCCGTAGACTCTGCTCGTAAAGCCTGCTCTGCTGCCCCCCGGCCACGTGGGTGGCCCTCCTTTGGATCCTCTCAATGCTGTCCACATCCCTCCTGAAGTGCAGTGCCCAGGACTGGATTCAGTACTCCAACTGTGGCCTGACAAATGTCCTCCTTGGACATGTCCTCCTTGGAATGTCCTCCTTGGATCTGCTCGTGATGCATCTGTACATACATGACAAGGTGTGGTTAACTTTACTGACCATGTCCTCACATTGGCGGCCCATGTTCATCTTGGAATTAATAATGATTCCGAGATCCCTTTCTGTCTCTGTGCTGACGAGAAGGGAGCTACCCAGCCTATAGGTATGCTGCTTGTTCTTTCTTCTTAGGTGCAGTACCCTGCACTTGTCAGTATTGAATCCCATCCTAGTCTCATCCGCCCACCCCTCTAACCTGTCCAGATCTAGCTGTAGCCTGTCCCTTCCTTCTAGTGTGCCCACCTCTCCCTACATTTTAGTGTTGTCCTTGAACTGAACAAGGTGCTTTTCACCCCCTTGTTCAAGTTGCTGATAAAGATATTGAACAGGAGATTCCACTGCCAATATCCCTCCAGGTTGAGAATGACCTGTCCACCGCCACTCTCTGGGTGCGGCTCTCCAGCCAATTTCTGATTCATCTGACTGTGTAGACATCAATGCCACAGTCACCTAATTTTTTAATGAGAATGGGGTAAGAGACAGTGTCAAAAGCCTTCCTAAAGTCCAGAAAGACTATGTCCACCGTGACACCTGTGTCCAAGGATTTTGTGATCTGATCATAAAAGGCAACCAGGTTGGTCTGACAGGACCTTTCCCTAATGAACCCATGTTGGTTGCCTCTGAGTATCACCTCCCCTGCTGGGCTGTCACAGATGTGCTTCTGGATAATTCTCTTAAAGAGCTTCCCCAGGACCGAGGTAAGACTAATGGACCTATCATTACCTGGGTCCTCCTTCCTCCCCTTTTTGAAATTGGGGACCGCATTGGCCTTTTTCCAGTCCTCTGGCACCTAGCCACAGCACCATGAGTGCTTCTAAAGCCATGCCAGGTGCCCCACACTGACCCCTGCCAATTTGCTCAGCACCCTGGGGTGGAGATCATCTGGACTGCTGATTTAAATACATCCAGCCCCACCAGAAGTTCCCCAACTAGGTCCTCCCTGACTCTAGGCCTGGCAGTGAGTCCTTCTGGAACTCCAGTGGGGGAGATGTCCTGGTCCCTGCTCAGAAAAATGGAGGCAAAGAATTTGTTAAAGAGGTCAGCTTTTTCATCTGGTGCAACTACCAGATTGCCAAGCATGTCCTGCAGAGGCCATACACTACCCAGTGCCTTCTTTTTACTCCCTATGTATTTGAAAAAGGACTTCTTGTTATCTTTGATCCTGGTCACTAGTCCTAGTTCCATCTCTGCCTTAGCCTTCCTAATAGCCCCTCCACAGTCCTTAGCAACAGAGGTATAATCCTCGTTGGTGATAAACCCTCCCTTTCACTGTGTGTGCACCTTTTTAGCTTTCAAACATTCCTGAATGCCTTTGGTGAGCCATGGAGCTTTTGAGCACTCTTGCCCCCTTTGGTTTGCATTGTGACTGTCACCCTTTGGTCATGGAGGATCGTTTCCTTAAGGAACGACCACTTGTCTTGGACTCCCAACTCCTCTACTCTCCAGGACCTCAGTGCCTCTCCTACTAATCGCCTTAACTCATTGAAATCAGCCCTCCTGAAGTCAAGGGCTACTGCCTTGCTGCAGGCATTTGACACCCTGCACTGGATAGTGAATTCCAGTAGGCAAGATCACTCTTGCCCAAGTGGTTGAGAACCTGCAGGCCCCTCACCAGGTTGTTGCCTGTGGCCAGGACCAGGTCCAGCAAGGCATTTCCCCTGGTGGGACTGTGCACCTCCTGGGTTAGGCGGAGGTCCTGTATTTCAGCCAGGAACTTACGTAAGCAGTCAAACCTGGCTGACTGCTCTTCCCAGCAGATGTCTGGGTAGTTTAGTCTGGGTAATTTGCTTTAGTGACCTTAATTCTAGACAGATTCAGCTCTGTAAAGTATTTCAGAGACACAAAGGGCTACCAACTGCTTACTGCTGCTACTGCAGCACAGCATCAGGTGTTTAATCTAACAAAAATAATTGTTAAGAGACGGTGCAAAGTTGTAGGTGATATTTTATTGGATTAATCAGAAATGGCAGCTAATTTAGTGGAGAAAGGTTTTTAACTCATAGAAACAGAAAATGATGTCCTCTCCTTGGCATGGACCAAGTATACAGGAACAGTGGCACAAGCAAAGAGGCTTTCTTCCTCAAAAGAGCATGTCCCCAAAGGTAAAGTTGAATCATGGTTAGAGCAGTGTGAAAGCTGATACATGGAGGTGTTCACACACTTCAGCATGACGGGCATTTCATTCAGTAGGAGGCTGTGCTGTGCACTTGACACCATCATGAATAACATCATCACAGACTTCCCCACCAACATGCTTCAGCCTTGACCTGGAGAGAGCATACACCCTGGATGGTCGGGCTGTGTGAAGCTTCAGGTGGTGATTTGATTCAGAAGAGATTCGGCCCGATTCAGTGGCCGAACCTCTGAATCTGAAGTGAATCAGGGGACCAATTTAAAGTTCCAAATTTATTCAAAGCTCTCTGAATCTTTGGAAAAGATTTGGAGAGCTTTGATGATTCGGGCAGTTCCCAGTGGCTGCAGCAGGGAGCTGCAGCTGACTTGGAGCTGGTAGGTACTAGGGGCTGGGGGACGGGACCATGGGGGGACTCCTGCCTGCCAGCCACCCCAACCCCTGCCTGCGCCCCTAGCCCCCCCACCCCCTCCCGCTTCCCCATGGCTGCCCCCCCGCCCCAGCTCAGTACTTCAAAGAAACACCCCAGTGCTCACCAGGTACTGCCAGGCAGGGTGGGGGGAGGAGGGAGGTGATCCCCCGAACCCCCCTCACTTCCCCAGCCTCCCCACAGGTGTCCCACCCGGGTCAGCTCAAGCCCTTTAAGATGAAAAAAAAGCTGAGAAAAGCCCTGGGACTCATCGCTCCTGAAGTGGCCTTGGGGCTTTAGGGCCCAAAGCAGAGCCTCCCCATGGGGTGCAGGCCACTGGAGAGCAGCAGGGATCACCCCCTGCCAGCAGGAATGTTCTTAGCTTCATAATGGCTGCATATTTGTTGTATGTGACAACTGCCCCCATAGACCTACCATAGTGATTATTTTTCTGTCCTCTCTGTGGTATACACTCCTTAATGTAATGAAAACATGACAATATTTTCACTATGTGTAGAAATGGGATTGATACTTCCTTTGCTGCTGTTTATCTTGTTAGCATTTCAGTGTAGGGACGGCCTTTAACTGGATACATGAACAAAAATAATTATGAATAGCTTTTCAGTACTTGGGGTTTAGGTCTGCATGTATGTTACAGGTTTTTCCCTCTTTCTTTCTCTATAGGTTGGCAGACATTGTTCCTATCTTCTACTTGTCGTGGGGAAGACAATGATCCCACAGTTGTATAGTGTAGGAACAGCTATACCTGTTAAATTTCTGTCATCTGGGGGATGTAGGTAGATGATACAAATGTGTGCATGTGGTGTCTATCTCATTAACACTTTTTACTGGGGTTTTGTCTAGAGCAAATCCACCACCTCTTGTAGAGGAAAAGATGTCAATCAATCAATGTTTAGAACAGAAGTGAGGGCAGATCTAATGTGAATTCTTACCTCTAGATCATTTAAATGAGGTATAGACTATATCTATCTCAGTAGAGTCTAGCTCAGGATACTGAGGGCAAGTTCTCCATGAGAGGAAGATTTAAGGAAAAGAATTAAACAAACACTCACTTACATTCCCTTCCCCCATTCAGTGTCAGTTTGTAACTCAAAAATCTTTGCTAAAGACTTTAACTATTTAAGCTTGACATTCCAATGGCCCCTTTTTTCTCTGTAATTCATTTTCAGATCACAAATGAGCACATCACCTATTGTAACCTTTTAGTCTTGTAAATTGCAACTTCAGTTCCCTAAATATTTCCATAGGGGGCCAAATTCTTTTTAATGCAATTGTAGAAAGTGGAATTGCACAGGACTTGGGTGTATTTTTGATTTAGCGCATCTAAATCTGTCTGTATCTTGTTGCACACTGTTTCAGTCTGTAGAATTAAAACATAACTTGATACAAACACAAAGAAAAATAGATTTGAGGATCTGAAAGCAAGTTCCTCTGTGGGAACGTAGAAAACCAGCAGCTTATTTCTCCTCACAAGAATTAATGTGGCAAATAAGGGAAAGGAAATGCAGAGATCCCTTGACAAGGGACCACACTCTATGAAAAGTGTATGAGGCAGAAGGAGCATGGTATCAACTTGGCCTTAAGAATTCTAGTCATGATTGATTCTGCTTCACTTTAGTGAATGTTTTAAAATGCTGTAGAGAAGGTTTTTTTTGGGTAGATGTGATACCTTTTATTACAAATAAAAATACAATAAATAGTTGGACAAATTGTTCTTTGCAAGCTTTCAGGCACAAACACCCTTCTTCAGGCTTATAGGGCATTTATACACGTAGTTCTGTCTGCTCCTATGTGCCAGAAATCCAGCGCATCAGAGCAGACTTGATTAATCGAGTCTGCAGAGCATGCCAGCTGACTTGCCCGGTGCTGTGTCGTATGCATTTGTATAAATGACAAAATGCATGTCAGTGTGCAGAAAATGGGCGCCGGTGTGCTTTTGCACTAAAACACCTTTGATATGTTTTAGTTCAAAAGCATAATACCACCATTTTCTCAGCACTGACATGCATTTTGCCATTTATACAAATGCCTAAGATGCAGCACTGGGTGCTTTTAAAAGCAGCTGGTGCTGCAACACGTCCATGTGTACTATGGAGAATCTGCTGGGGAATTGTGTTCTCTGCTGGGTAGAATAAAGGCCAAAATGCAGATTTATGAAAATGCAAATGTGTGGCAGTGAGGATCAGAGGGAGGAGAGGAAGACAATATATGTGAGACAGGTGGGAGGGAAGGGGAGAAAAACTGCTGAACTGCTGAAAGAAAAACGTAGCTGGTAAAATGCAGACAGGTTACCTGGGGTTATCAGATGGCAGGCAGGTTATAATGTGCCATACATCCAATGCCTATATTTAATCCATGATTTTTTGTATCCAGTAGATTTAGGAAGTTAAGTTCATAGGCCCATCTACAAAAGGTGTTTTGTAAATTCCCTTTGAGGATTAAAAGATTAGAACCAACAACCTTAAAATGCTGCAGTTATCCCATCCCTGAGAACTTTTCTGTTGCAGCCAGTTAGGGCAGCATTTCAATGTGCAAAGTATCTGAGAAAGCCTAAGCTCAATTCCAGTGAATGGTAATTTTACTACACTATCTTCCTCTTGTTTGATGTATGCAGTTATTATTTTGGTACTCTAATTTCTTATTGGCAGTTACTTCAGTGCCTAAATATTTATCAAAGTACACCACTGATTTGGAGACAAAGTCTGTACAAAACACCAAGTACACCTACTTGGAGAAACACTCTTTGCAGAAGACTGCTTTTTATCAAGCATGATGCTTTGCATTTATTAGAAGATGTACACAAAAATAGGGTTGATAGTATAGATCATGCATGTTACTTTACAACTCCGATCACTTGTTACAAGTTGGAAATAAATGCTCAGTAGACATATGTGAGGATACAGTAGTGCATACACATACTTTGTTTATGACATTCTTTTAGCATAGGGACAACTCTCAGCAACACAAGCAGAAGTCTATAGCCACTGGAGATGGAAGGATTGTCAAAAGAGGAGAAAACTGCTCTAGTCTCTCACAATATTAAAGTGGCAGAACAGGAAGTACCAGTATGAATTGCCTCTCAAGGATGTGAGGCAAGAACAAATTAGGTTAAAACTATACCCTGGCAGTATAAAACGTTTACACACAAAATAAACATGCATTGCAGTTTACTGGAGATGAGTAAAGCAGGGAGAACTCCTTGACACCGTGCTCTATTACTACAGTTCTACACAGAAAATTCCAATAGTGTGATACATAGTACAGTCACAATAAGGCCACAATATTACAATTGACAAGGACCTTAAAATTAAGCATTCTGTAATAATATAACTTTCTATCATTTATATAGATTTTATACAGTGTACCTGAATTTCATCTCATCATAGTCCTTTTTTCAGAAGTTTAACATATTGCTTAATAACACACTTGAAACAGTTGAAAGGAGGATGGCTCACAGGGGAAAACACTAATATTCACTAAATTCTAGACTATATGCACCTGGATGAAACTGGCTAATCAGAAAAAAGGCTAGCAAAGGATTTCCTCAAGTTTCGGATAGTTTCAGCTTTTGCTTCATCCTCATTCACAGATGATCGAAAGAAGGATGATTCTGTGAAACTGAAGGCATTTGTCAAAGACTGTGACTTGCTGCAAGATAAAAACATGCAACGTGGTTAGTACAGTCCCACTGTCAACCAGCTTCCATACAATCATGTTGCATATGTATGGAAACTATTTAAAAAGGGAAACCTCCATGGGATGAAAACAGTTTTACAAATTTAAACAAAAGTGAACAAGAGGAGAAAATATTAGTCAATAGCATACAGAGCTGCTAGAAAACAGTGCATTTCCTCTGTCTTTTAGTTTGAGAAGCAGGCTCCCATGCATATTTTATAAGATAAGTTGCTTAATAACCAAGCTAAGCTCTTTGCTGTTCAAAAAAACTAGGGCTCAATTGTTCCTATTGAATAAAAAGACTAATGGAGAATTTGGCCTATCAAATCAAATTCAGAGCATAGGAAGCCCAAATCCAGGATGATTACTTAAAGGGGTAGAGTTTTGTTTCTTAGGAGGCAATCTCTCATTGCCACAAGGATGAAAGGAGGCATGTCAGTCAGTTTGAAGACTTGAGTCCTCAAGTTGTAATATCTGGTGATGACATTAGGTGTTTAACCCTTAACTCTTGTATTTTTGGTTTTTAAATTTTTTTAAACGTCTTTGATGATTTTTAAGGAATAATTATCAGCATTGGTGCATTTACTGTAAGCAAGTAGCCTAATTATGCCAAGGTGTCTGTAGTGTTGTCATGTAACCCTGGTATAAATAGGTCTCTGTGAATAGAATATGTCCTAGCATAAAGAAGCATAATGACTAAAAGTTAAAACTGTGTCTAAGCCATAAGTCTTAAGATAACTTTAGAAAGCCAGGTTGAGATAAAAGAAAAAATAACTGAAATGTACATACTGCTGAATTTTTTAGTATGTATGCAAACAATTGTCCATACTTTAATTTGTAAAGATAACTGGCTTTCTGGGTATTCAGTCAGTCAAGTTCTCTTTATCTTATCACATATCAAACAATTCAGCAGAAGACTGCTGTGAGATTTTGCTGTTTTAAACCAACAACACAGTTTCCTCATTCATGTTGTCTCATACACGCCAAGTATGACAGTATAAGTTGCAACTCCTCTGCTTCCAAACTACTAGCATACAACAAAGTAGTGCTACAGGCATTTCATGCATTTCATAAATTATAGCTGGGTTAATGAGAAAAGGCCAATAAACAGTTGAGTTTGCACTGGTTAACGGAGGGAGGGAAGCAGCGCTTGATTAGTAACACAAAATAAGCAGCCTAATTAAATATTTATTCATAGTTTAATAACCTGTATGCACATGTTAGGCAACAGCATGTGGGTGAATACAAGAGATGCAAATGCAAATACATACAGTACAGTTAAGCCAAAAGGCAGGAGATTTTACTTGGACACTAAAATCTGCTGTGGAATAAATTTGCCTCTTGGTAAAAACTGCAAAAAGTGTTTTTAACCTCAGCAGGAATGCCAGACTAGACCTGTGGTCTGAAATGCTTGCCAATGAACACTAACCCCTCAAAAAGTTTTTATTGGAATAGGGAAAAGTGGAAGGAAAAATGAGTTTAGTTAGTGTTAAACTGGGAACAGAGATACAAATAAATGGTGGTGGTGGGGTATCATTCTAATATAATAAAAGCCGTAACACTTCCAATTGTGTGTCTGTCTGTCTCTAATGCTCCAGGCCAACTGTGCATGCACCGCCTTATTGACAGATAGACACACAGGCAAGGTAGAGGTGGAAGTGGAGGGGATCAGGGTGTGTTCCACCATTTGGGAGTGTGGCTGCGGTGGGGCATGGTGTGAGGTTGCCTCAGGGAGTGGGTGAGGGGTGTGTGGGCAACAGCTACCAGCTGCAGCAAGTGGTTGTGGGGCAGGGTGTGCCCTCCACACTTGCTCCCTGTGCAGCACTCTGTGGCTGCGTCCCCCACCCCCATGGGGCATGAGTGCCAGCTGTGGTCACGAGGTGTGCTGGGCAGGGGGTGGGGGCGTGGTGTGCAGCTGCAGGGTGCTGCACAGGGTGCCGGGGGGCAGGAAGGGGAGGCAGATTGTGGTGGCCTGCTACCGCCACCAGAACGGCTGGAGGGGGACTGGGGCTGAGGCTGTGCCAGGCTGATCCTGGCAGGAGGAGTGGGGGCCTGTGCTCAGGCTGGGCCAGGCTGTGAGGCCATGGGAGCCCAGTAGCTCCTCCAGGGCCAGAGGTGGGTGGCTCCTGCCACTGCGCGCACCATGGGGGAGTCAGGGAGGGGGACCCATGCTGCCCCCATGCTCCCTGGTGCCCTGGTCCTGCATGAGCCACCAAGCTCTGATGGCCCCACAACTTGGCCCAGCTGAGGCCCCAGTTATAGTGAATGTGGCCATGGCTGGGCTGGGCCACGGGACGCTCGGAGCCTGGTGTCTCTTCCAGACACAGTGCTGGGGAACCCAGGGGGGCATGTGACCCCCTGGTCTGTGCATGGGGCAGGGGTGGCTGCATCTGTAGGATCCACTCTGCCTCTGCTCCCTGCCTTGCTACCCCTGCTTTGACAGTGACGTGGCCGTAGGGCAGGCCAGGCTGGGCAGCAAGGCACATGTGTATGGTGTGGGGGTGGTGTGTGACTATGGCTGGGTGTGTGAGGCATGTAGCATGATGGTGGGTGTGTATGGTATGTGGCTGTGTGTGTGTGTGTGGGTGGGTAGGTGGGTGGTGCGTGGCTGGGTGGAAGGGTGGCATGTGGCTGGGGTGGGTGGGTGTCACGTATGGCTGAGTGGGTGTGTGTGTGTGTGGTGTGTGGGTGGCATGTTGCTGGATGGGGCTCAACACAGAGTGTGTGTGTGTGTGTGTGTGTGTGTGTGTATGGGGGGAGCCGTTGTGCATGGCCAGACATGGAGTGGCAGCAGCGTGGGGCGGTGGGTGGTGGCGTTCTGTCCCTGCTGCCCACCCATCATTCTTGATGGGCAATTGTCAGTGTATACAGTAACTATTTTAAAAAATGTCATCAGCAGAACCTCATTAAAGCTTCAAACTATTTTTTTAATCATCTGTCATGGCTAAAGAAAACTTCTTCCATTAGCAAGTGTGTATGTAAAGAATGGATTAATTTATCTTAGAGGGAGGACAACAGGAACATGAAATCCAATGGTCCAGGTGCAGCCACATTTGACCCCTTCTGGACATAAGTGTCCATTTGAGCCTCATTCTTTGAATGGCACTAATCATCCCCATCATAGTCTGTCTGTAGGTGGAGAGGGGGCAATTCGTTCACGTTTTAGTTTTAATAGTTTAGTAGGAGAAAAAAAAGAATTGGTAACTCCTGTGGATTTATGGTGTGATCCAAAATCTATTTTGTTTCTTTGTTTTTTGAACATAGGGCATGTATGAGCATACATTTTAAAGGTGGGGAGCTGCTGTTCAGGAGTACCCATTACCTATTATGATTTAACTGCTAGGTCTGTGTTATGTTCTAGAGATGCAGGTTAGATAACAAAATCACTGGATGAAGCAGAGTCAAAGTTAGAGCAGTTTTGCTACACATGTTTTGATAAAGAATGATGCAGGCATAATAGTTACACTGTAAGATCTGGAAAGCTTTGAATTGATTCAGACCTTTAAACTGGTTCCGATTTGATTCAGATTCAGGGATTTGATCACCAAATCAGACCAAATCTCCTCCAAATTGAATCACCACCTGAAGCGTCACACAGTCCGAGTACACAGTGCTAAATTGGAGAGGCCTCCAGTGGTGAAGCCTAGAACCATGTGCAACTGATCCCACCTAGTCAGCGTACAGTCAGAGACTGGTGGTGGGGAGGGGTCCCCCCATGGCCAATCACGCCGATCAGGGTGGGAGTCCCCTGTGGCTGATCGCATTTACTAGGAAGCAGCAGCTTCCAGGAGTGCTGCAGTTGCCTCGTTTGGTGCTTACACTCCCCAGCCAGCGCTCAGAGGGGTGATCCTGGCACTCCCACCCAGCCCCCCTGCCCATTGCCTAAGCAGGGATCACGGCCTGACGGGGGTGCACCAGTGCTCTCTGGGGGTGCACATACACCCCTGTGCACCCGCAACATGTTGCCACTGCTTGGAACCCAAGGATTCTTTTCTGTTGTACACATTTAGTTGAACAAGCATTTCCACTTCCACTACTGTATACAATAGAGATGGTTTGCATGAATTACTGGTACTGTTCATTCAAGCATCAATGTGTCACTGAAAAGCAGCATTCCACAGAAACCCATCCTAAGCGTTACTGAGAGCATTTGCTTATATTATTTTTCAGTTAGGTCTTTTGAAACTGGAATCTGATGTGTGAGTGACTTCAAGGTTAAAAGTTTAAACAGATAAGACTTTCCTCTTTTCTGTACAGCCTCTCAGCACACCCAGATCATGAGTCAATGACACTTAAGGAGGAAAAAAAAATGAAAGAGATGATGCATTTTCAAGGTAAACCTGGTTTGAGCAGAAAATGTGCAACTATTATAGGAAATTTTGCTTTTACAGCATTTAGAATATCAATAATGACTTGCTCTGAATAGGGACAAGTACAGAATGGTGTGTGTGTGGGGGGGTGTTATACCTTCTATCCACTTTTGCACCCTTCTATTACATATGAAGTTGGTACTCAAGCTACTGTAATGGAGGCACAGTCAAATTCCATAATGAGGAGGGGAGGAGAAATAACAAACGTCTTACTTAAGTTGTGGATGAGACTGAGGCTTCTGCTGTGGAGCAGGCTGTGGCTGTGGTTCCTTTTCCATTGATAACCCGACACTGGAAGGACCTGGAGCCTTGGCACGGGGTTGCTGAGTTGTAGGTCCAGGTGGACGTTGTGGCTGGGAAGTTGAGGGCTTTGCTGACTGCCCCGAGGGGAACATGCGCTGTGGTTGCAATGGCTCCTGGCTTTGTGATTGCGTTCCTTGGGGTTGCACTGGGCCCCCTAGGTTCAGTACAAGAAAAACTTCATAATGTGACAGTTTCAAAGAGCTCAATAATAATCTGTCAAGTGTTGAGGCAATGTTTTGTTAATATGAACTATCAATTTAGTTTAGTCAATACTATTAAATACAATCAGTACATTAATTGCTTACTTATGGCTCTTCTCCATTCTTCTTAAAATAACTATGAAATATGAGGGGCCAAAGTTATTCCACATGTAACTCCACTGGGATATCTTTGGTGAGAGATTTATAAACAGAAGGACATGCCAACATTATATTACCTCAACGGAAGCATCTACTGCTTTTTATGTTGTTACTGCAATACCGTTTATTCAGACTTTTAAATGATCTCCACCTTTATTCACTTTCCATTTATCTTAAATTATGTAGCAGTAAAACTACTTTAAAATGACACTAGTTCTTTATAATGACACTAGTTGGGAGACTTTAAAATAATTTGGTAACTTATTTGACCAATTAAGAACACAAAATATGATATTCAATGCTAATGCTTAATTACCCAAGAGAACGAGTTAATGCCTTTCCACAGTCTACAATATATTTGGACATATAAAATAGCATTGGAAAAAATTTGAGAACAGTACATGCAGCAGAAACCTAAGTTGCGAAATCCATGACTGAACTGATCAGCACGCTTCTGTGGAGATGCTTCCTGACAGAAAATGTCCTCAGTGGGTGCTTCTCCACATGCAGGGGCATGTGATTGCCACAGCAAAAACAGTAGTGGCACAAATTTGTGCTGCTGCTTTTTGCTGCTGTGCACACCTCTGTAAGTGGCGCTGGTGCAGGGCAAATTGCCCTGGGTGAGGTTAGGGAAGGCTGGAGCCAGCACCTGTACTGGCTCCAGCAGTCCTCTCTGGAGTCCGGGGGCCTCCCAGGGCAGCAGCGGTGGCGATCCATCCACTTGGAGCCTGGCTGGCAGCTAGTGTGTGGCTCTAACCAGCGAGGCTGTTTCTGGTGGTGCACACTGCTGCTGAGTGCGCTGCCTTTTTTTAGTGGTTGACACACTGGGTTCTCTGGGTGTCAAAAAACCACCGTGCTGCCAATTAACAGTTAATGGGTGCACATGTGCCATGTGCAGTTTTTTGTGCCTCAAACAGGTTTAAGGCACTGCAGACTGCACATATGCACTCACTGGGATGTGCCCAGTGAGATCCCAGTCAGCTGGCACTATACTTTTATCTAGTATCAAGTGTCTAAACATGATTTTCACTGGGAGTCTTTTGGTGATTTAGCACTTACAGAATAATATTTATTCTTGCATGTGACATGGCTCATCTAGTACAACTGAACTAAGGGGGCACAGAGCAGGGACTGCCAAAACTTTCATAGACTTGCTTGGATAATCAGTCAGTCAGTCAAAATTTGTATGGAACCCAACAGCAAATATTACATAACTCTATTGATCTCTCTGTTTTGGAAATATCAGAATTTTAAGACTTCTTATGAAGACACTGACTGGCTGTGTAAAATTGCTTCTTTTTTTAATAATCCAAAGAGAAAAAAATAACCATATCTGTAAGGAATGGTACTGGTACAATATTCCATAGTTTTTCTTTTAAATAGATTTCCTGTTTATAGCTAGTTTTCCACTTACTCCCAGTTCATTTGTGTGTCTAAGAACAGTACATACTAGTGCTTCTAAGTGTCTAAATACTGCTAATTATAGCAATGAGTTCTGCCATCTAAAGGTAAAGACCTATTGTGTTGGGGAGTGGAACTGCATCATTTATTAACTTTAATGATGTTTGTAAAAAAATGCTCAAAGGGGTAATACTTTTTGCAACACCTTAACAATATTTATTTGCTTATTTATTAGCCTCCCTTTACTCAGTACTGAAAAAAAAGATTCCCCCCACTTGTATATAGAGGCTTATAATGCCAGAAAATTTACACTGAAGACAGATGTAACTTTCTTTTATTGCACATTAAGCTGTACAAGATATATCACATAAGAGATACTGCTGTCACACTTCCAGCATTTGCTCACTTTCTTGCATCTGGATTGTACAAAAAAGCAACAATCATGAAAGAAACTTTTACCAAAAGAACCAAAAGCAAAACCAAACATTAATCCTACACTGTAAAACATCTGTTCCCTGTTACCCACAATATTGCACCTAAGCATGCTTACATGCAGAGAGACATTTTGGCTTGCTTCTTGCCTGTGATATTTAGTAATGGTGTATGCCCTTGTAAGTCCTTTACAATCAACAAGCTGGAATCCTATCTCAAATGCAAATCTATTCTTTGCACACACAGCTCACAAACGTCACATGAAAAGCACTTGTGAATACTCACACTACTACATGCAAAAAACACTAACTGCTTTAAATAAAAAGCATTCACCAGATTAATTTTGTCACCCAAGGGCAGTATATTTGATTCACATCTATATGGTATCCTGGAGGCAAGGATTTGTGAATCTGATCTGGAGTGGTCTCTTTCCCCACACACAAGGTAAATAGCCAATGACATCATCAGAGAAATTACAGACCCAGAAAACACTGATTACTAAAGCAAAATTTTCACTTAATTTACTGAGAGGCAGTAAACCATAGTGCTTGCCACTAACATTTATATAGCTAATAATGCATATTGAAATTGTCACCCGCCAGCCTGCTTTTACAATAAAAAAGTGCACAATGCTGAATTTTGTTGTTTTTTCCCCCTAGTGTTTGTAGGGAAAATAAAAGTGGCACATAATTTTGTTTTAAAGGAAAACAATATTGTTTGTATTAAGGTAGTTACCATTATTTGCCTTTGTATAGATTCTAAATGACAAAATAAAGGTTGGTTTACAACTAAGTTTTACAGTATGTTAGAATAGTGCAGCTTGTGTTCCTAGGCTAGAATTCTCATAACAGTTTAACTGCCTGCCTGAATATTGCATGTGATATCAAGAAGTGAATTGAATATATGGGAGTCAAAAGCAGTTATGGCTATCAAAAGTCTGGCAGTAGTCAGACATGTTGGGTCTTTTTTTGCATGTTGAGTTACGAGTAAAGATTTTATAAGCCCTATCATGTGATTCATCCTGGAATAGAATATTTTAATGCATATCCTGACATTTCGGGGCTAGAATACTAGTGCTGTGATGACACTTGTATGTTTTTGTCTTTTATTAATGAGCCAGATCCTTAAGCTAGCTGAACCAACATAGCCTACAGCAGCTGAGGCCTTGATACTTAGAAAATGAGATTTTATAAGGGGCTTAAACATTTTAAAACACTTCCTATTACACTTTGAGATACGTTTAACTTTTTTGGTAGGTAAAAATTTTGGAAGAAATATTTGCCTTTGTTTTTATAGAAATTGTACATGGCTAATTCAGAATGGCAATAAAGAAACATTAAATATGCTGTTTCTGAAGATATTGCACATAAATGGACCATTTACATAGCCTTCTAGGTAATAAATTAATGCAGAATTACTAAAAATATGAATACCAGTATGTAAAATATAGGATATTTAAATGTTTCTGGGAAAACCGTCTTGTATTTTATGGAGTCACAAAAACACTAGAGTTCTACCACTCTTATCTGTAAGTAAAACTCAAATATTAACAAACTTTATAAAATTATATAAAAAAAGCGCCTCATTAAACAAATACTAAATTAGATCTTTTAAAATATCTGGATCAGCTGTCTATGTTAGTCATGCACGCACACACACACACACACACGCACAAATAAAAATTACGAATATTACACACACATACTCACGGAGTTAAGCAAAAGTATTTAAATCTGAATCTTATTTGTGTTTTACCTCACAATATATAATACTTAAAAAATACTGTCTAACCATCCATAATATATAGTCTCACTGGACTCTGTAGAGGCACAATTTTTTTTACACTGTTGACAACAGCCCTGAAATCACAAGTTATACAGAGAAACGTAGGTAAGCATTACAAGCACAGACATGAACAGGTAAACAACCAGACAGTATAGTTGACACTGCATAGAAAAAAACACAGTCCAGGTCAGCACTGAAACAATGCAAAAACTGCACAAAAACTGGTATGTTTGCTTTTAAGGTTGTTTTTTGGCTTTAACCCCTGCTTTTATTCTCAATTATCTAAGTAGCCTGGACTTGTTTTGGTCCTACTGCAACGCCATTACAGTCGAGAATGTACTGTAAACAACCTTGAGGTGGTGGTCGCTGAGGTGGGAGTTTGTTTGGCTCTGGCTCCTTAAGTGGTCCACTCTGGAAGATAAATACAAAAACAGAAGAGAGTGAAAATTAGAGTGGCATAGTTACAATAACAAGTCTGCTTGTGTTTCCATTTGTTTGCAGCTTACCACGCTCTCTTAGAAGTTTATTTAGGTAACATGTAAAAGTCTAGTGTAGAAACTGCTTGCTTCTGTGTGTATCATGGCATACAAGAGCTCAGCTTTGGGACATTTTCAAAAAATGGTTTTCCTTTTCAGCATGTAGCCATTATGATCTATCTAATATGGGCAGTGTCTCCTTAATTCTAAAGGATGAGGGCTCTCCAGGATCTCATTTCTGCTGCTTTCTCTATGATTCTGTGAAGGAAGCCATTGGCATGGATTGAAGGGTGGAGGGGGGAAGGGAAGAGGGTTGCCTTCTTTTGTAACTGGGGGTGCTGAGCTTCTTCCTTGGATCTCTCAAGTATATTTTAACCACATTTACTGTGACAGGGTATTAGCAGTGCCCTTGTTGCCCTGCTTTACCTGTGGCAGGTTTAGGGTTTCTTGGTGTTTTCAAGGCAAACTTCTTTGTACTTGTGCAACAAGGTTGCTTGTGTAGTTTTAGGAATATCTAAGACACATACAGGTGGGTTGGATAGGGGTGATCCTGACTTGAACAAAGGGCTAGACTAGGTGTCCACCTGAGGTCCCTTCTGGACCTACTTTTCTATGGTTCAACAATTCCTTTCAGGTCTTTCTCTTCCAATTTCTGTTATCATGAACAACATTTCTGTGTCACTGACTGTCCCCTTTTCAATGTATAAAATAAAACATTTGAGTTTCTGCTTGCAGCTCGGGGATAATTGGAAACACAGCAAAACAGAATCTGTGGGTGCTATAGTTTCACTTTGATTCTCAGGCTGAACATGGAAAAGGAAATGAATTACTCTGGCTTAGCTGTTTTGCTGAGCAAAATTAAAGGAGGAAGCAAAACCACAGATAAAGAATGAAAATCATTTAAATTACTTCATTCTACCCTGTGTGACGTGTTATTAAAACGTGTCCTACTTACCTGTTCAAAATAGATTGTTTTCAATGTATATGTCTTTGCAGGAAGCAATAGGCCTGAACCAAAACTTTCTGGCAGCATTGAGACTCAGACCTCAGCTTTGTCTTAGGCTCATCATTATTATTTTTTAAGTATAATATATTAAATTATTGGACAAAGTAGTTTGTGTTTTTTTATAAAAAATCCAGAAATTGAATTTCCATTTGTCAAGAAGGAGAAAACCCAGAATCTATTAAATGGTGAATATAAAATGAATTAATATGTGGGGTTTTTTTGCGTGGGGGGGGGTTCTTGAAAAACTCACTGTTTTTAGACAGATTTGTGCTTGATCTTAGCACTGAAGAAATAAATCTTATGCCTAATGATTACAGTTCCTATGCAGGAATCTAGAAATTGTAATTTTTGTGTGTTGCAAGGCAACAGCATTCTAGCCTAAGCAGCTGTGTGGAATTTTTTTCTGTCTATATTAGCTGTATAAATAAAAGACAACGTGACAGGTCCAACACTTAATTGTTTTGGATTACTAACTCCAAGAAAACAAGATGGGGGTAAAAATAATCATACATATGTATAAAAGGAATGTGGCAAAATCTGGTTGTCATAAGAGGGGCTGAGCAATTACATAGTTTGCTAAGAGCATCAATACAAAGACAGGGATAAGTAAAGGGAAAGACACTTTCACAAAGGACATGATTACCATACCTAGGAAGGTCATTTAAAAAACACTAGACTGGGAGTGAACTATTTAAAAGGTCAATCATCTTGGTTCTACAAATGAGGCTGTGGCCTAGAAATTGTTCTTATAGCTAAATTAGACAATATTATAACTCTGGGAATAGACCGGTCACTCTTTGGACACTGGGCAAACCAAGACAGGGAACTGGAAGCCTTTAAGGTTCCACTTGGGGTCATTTCCTTCATGTTATTCCAGTGAAACACTGCTTTCCTCCAAATAAATTCATGGCCTTGGGTGCTCCAGGCTGAAGAAGCTGAAACTTTCTGTAACATTAGGGAGTTGCTGTTGCTTGTGCCCTCCCCACATGCAAAACTCCAAAGAAAGTAGCAGTCCTGGGGGAAGTAGGTATAATAATGCCATAGCAAAGACATTTCCCCATTCCATGCCTTCTTGGCTAGAGTGTGTGTGATGTATATCCCCTGTGCTTGCACAGACCTGCTGCAGAACACACACTGAGTGGGCAAGAACCTTCAGTGACTTCTGGAGGATGGAATCAAATGAGCATGTGACTCTTCTTTGAGAGCTAACACTATACTCATTTGTTTTATAATAGTAGTGACTGCTAGGACTACCCTAAGGGGTTTTGTGGCCCTACTTCTACATTTTCTTTTTTTGCGTAGGCCTTTTGGCTAAAATCAAGTGTGACATCTGAACTCCCTGGGATTTGCACATAGGAAGCTTGCCTGGATACAAGGAGTACCTGAATTCCTAGGCCTGTGGGTTTGGGAAGGAGGATATTAGCCTGAATGTAGTTTTAGAGAGAATCAGTGATTCAGACATAGACACAGCTTTAAATGTTCTTTTCTACATACCTCGAGGTACCAGCATGGCTCATGAACTCTGCAATGCTGGGGTGCATGGAACATCCCACAGGAGTGCAGGTGGCCCCCCACATGCTTGGTGGCAGACCCAGAAGTGGATTGGAAGTACTTCCAGTCCACTTCTGGGTCTGCTGGGACTGCACAGGGGGCCCCCCTGCACATTCCCCTGACTTGGTGATCGGCCACAGGGGACCCCAGTACCCCCTAGACCAAGAAGGCACTAGTTGCCAAGCCGGGGGGAGATATGGGGTGGGGGGACCCACGTGCTCCCTGGCAGACCCAGAAGTGGACTTCTGGTCCACTTCTGGGTCTGCTGCTGAGCGCTCTGGGGAGCCCCCGCACTCCTGTGGGATGCTCCATTTGACCCAGCATTGCAGAATTCATGAGCCGCCTGCTACCTTGAGGTATGTAGAAAAGAACATTTAAAGCTGTGTCTATGTCTGAATCACCGAATCTTTACAAATCAATTTGGAGGGTTCTGATTTGATCTGGAGAGATTAAAGGGTCCTCTGATTTGATTCAGATTCGGAGATTCAGCCACCAAATTGGGCCAAATCTTCACCAAGTCAAATCAGGGATGAAAGCTTCGCACAGCCCTCCTCTAGCCATTTAGTACTTGGTTATGCAAGTACTAAGTGACTACACAGTAACAACTGTGAAGTCAGTGTCTTGTATAGATGCAGCCTGTTTTTGTTCTTTTTTTGAAGTTGAAATAAAGGATTGTGTGAAGAACAATCAAGTCTTGTTTACAGGACCTAAAAATGGAAGCTGATTCTTTAACATGGTTATGAATTCAAAACAGTGTCTAAAGGTCCTTTGACTGTTCTATACCTTGAGGCTAAAATAAGTTTGCTACTTGTCCATGTGCTGGCAAGGTCTTGGGCTTTATTACAGATCCCATTAATCTCTCTTCCCAGGACAACACCTTTTTTACATGGAATGCTATTATCCTAAATGAAGCATTCCAACACACCTAGTAGCATTTTACCTTCACTTTACTCCAATACATTCCGTGTCTAAACTGTTTGGAAGCTTTAAAGCCTTTGCGTGCTTTCCTACTGAAGATGCAGTTATCTATCTCTAGTTGCTGATTGCAGCTATCTTGATTTTACCACCCACACATCTTCTGTTCACCAAATATCACCTGGTGCTTCCAGGAACCTTCCAATCACATGTCTATGCTACTTTTGCTAATTAGCCAACCCAAGCCAAAAACCTAACTAACATTATAATCTTAAACTAAGAGATTTTACTTGTTTGATTATTCATTGGTCTACAGTAATCAGTTCACTTTCAGGAGTCTGCTTCTTAGACAGTAACCTTGATGTTAAAAACAGGCTGGGAACCAAGTCTTCTCATTCCCTACTTGCTTGATTTTGTGAGCCAAAACTTCTAATGAAATCTGGACTTTTCTTAAAACAGCAGTTGTTGGAAAATTGACTATAGACCATTATTCTCACCTCTTAGTTGGTGTGCTAATGCCATTTTGTCAGTTCTTGTGGGCAATGTAATCCCTCTCAAAAGAGATGTGCAGGTTCTAGGTCTGTGCGGAAGATCTATCCTCCTAATATTTCCATAATTGTCCAGCCTAGAAGCTAAACCTCTTTCCAGTGAAAGCCTTCTGTAGTCAGGTGAGTGCTATAAAGCAGGCTACAGTGATTTCCCAACTATGTGTATAACAAGAGGTACTTTGCTTGCATAAGTATCTGGGAAAAAAAACAACCCTTGAGCTAGTATAATTACAACCAGAGTATCTTTTCTGTGGCTAGATAATACTCTCCTTGCTTGGAATCAGTACAGTAGTATCACATAGACTTTAAGTAAAGACTGTCTATACATTTCTGTGGAAGAAGAAATAATAAAGTGGGCTTTATCAAAATTTAGGAAGGACAGGGATAAAAAAAGGATTTGTTGCTCTCCAAAACCTCCAACAACTCCGTGGACTTGGTCATACAGTAAAAGCTGTGTTATCTGACACTTTACTATCCGGGATGCTCTATTAACTGGCATGATGATCGATGCAGCAGAAGTGAAACTGGAAGTCCTCCCAAGGCACTTCCAGTTTTGCTGAATCCTACTTTGCCAACTTTGGATCACGGCCTGAGGCAAAGCAGCCTGTGCGGGGCCTCCTTTCCTGTCCTCTGGCACACTGATGCCAAAGAGTGAAAGCCCTGGTACACTGGATGCAGTGGGAGTGGTGGTGGCCCAAACAGGCAAAGACACCTCTCAGATAACTGGCACATTTGATTAACCTGTACTCCCCATTCCCCGTGGATACTGGATAACACAACTTCCACTGTATTAACACTTGTTCTACCTATATATGCATAATATAGAGACAGTGCATTTTTATATATGATTGAGTTTTAGATAGTTTGGATAATGCTGAAGTGGGTGGCTGCTGAAAGCAGTAATTTGGCAGGAATACAGATTTTGGGCAATAGAGATGCTATACTGTGTACCTGTGAAAATTGGTTTTGATTTAGCTCAGTTGGAAAGTTTTGAAAACTGTAGTAAGAACATGTGCAGTGAAGTTTTTTTAAAACAATGAGGGAAGCTTTTTTTGTAACTTGTTCAACATTCTAGAAGAAAACTACATCTTACAGTTCAGGAAGTATAGGTATAAAATGAGAACTGACAGACGTTAAACAGCATTAGAGTTTGCAAAGATGATTAAAATTAAATAACAAAGGTTCTATTTTCATAAAGAACTAAGCAAGTTGTGTGAACACAATGAAGGGAGGATAGGATATAGAATAGAAATTACCTAGCTATGGCCTAAATGCTTAATTAATGCTTTGCTTCACTTTTTCATGGCTATAGCATTGAACATGTAGGCAAACACAGAATGGCTACCCTTTCTTCAAAATAGGATGGGTAGAGGGACTGAAGGTATGGAAATGGAATGGAAATGACCACATCTAAGTTGGAAGCAAAACCAAACTACCTTAATATACTCAAAATGGGGAGACTGGATAACATCACAGGATTCTGGAAGAACTGGCGCATAAAATTATGAGAGGGAGAAAAGGGGCAGGGCAGCCTGCACATGTGGACCCTGGCAGCTCAGAAGTTTGACAGCCCTGTTTCAGACAAAGGAAATCTCATCTATCTAGACTTCAGTAAGCCATCTGATACAGCACCAACATTACTAATTAAACTGGAGAAGATAAGGATTAGTAGAAGAATTGTAAAGTGGGTAAGGACCAAGTTGAAGGAGAGACAACAAGAGGAAGTGCTAGTCTGGAGACTTTGATGTTCCCCAATGAATGGCCTTGGGAAAGACCTTGTTTAATATATTTTTATTAATGAGTTTGGCACAAACAGTGGGAGTATACTGGTGAAATCTGCTGATGAGACACATGGTTAGGAGGCATTATTGATACAAAGGATCAGGGATATCATGTAGGAAGAATTGGATGGTTTGAAGATTGAAGTAACAGAAATTAAATTAAGTGTATTACTCTATAGGTGCATGAAAGTCAGCATGAAAGTCAATGTGCGCTCCTGCCCTCCAGGAAATAAATGTAGATAGAAAAAAGATCCTTGGTACAGCATTTAAGGCTGCCTTGCATTCTAGCTCTAATTTGATTTATAGGTGACTTCTTAGAGTAAGATAACACAGCCCTGAAGAGAACTAGTTCCAGGAAACTGATAAGCAGTTTTACATGCTGGCACACGCCTCACTTCAGAATCAGATTCTGATTATGAGAGATACAGTGACTGGTGAGACAGATGCTAATGTTAATGCAAACAATAAAAATCATTATATTTATTTTTTCCTCCTTCCTGGAGAGACTTCTCCAAGTTAATATTGCCAAGATGAATTCATGAATTGGAAAAAGGATAGATTAGCTATTGTTGCTAAACCAGCTTGCCCAGTTGCCTGTGTAAAATGTCTCAGTGTTTTCCACACAATGTGTGCATGGAAAAAATTCTTACAGGAAAGAAAAACAGTCATGGACTTCTTGTGTTTAGGCCACTCTGCAGCAGCACAAATTACAAGGGGATTTATTTCCAAGACTTCAGAGAAGTAGCCCAAATTGAATTTTATAAATGTACTCCCTTATTTAATAACTCCCTAACAAGTGATAATTTTTTAGTGTGGCCTTAAAAAAGCATGCTAATATGACTTGCTTCTTTTTAACCAGGGAACCCTAAATATAAAAATTATAAAAAGCAGGATCAGGCCCTCACTGTGAAAGAACTGCATTAAAAGCTTAGAAAAATAGTAGTTAAAAAGAGTAGTGTCTGCTAGAGCTGGATTATTCCTTTCCATTGTTCGCCAGGAACTCTGTCAGAATGGTGCTGTCTTATTTTATTGAACCTATTGCTTAAAGAGACCAGATTCCTAGTCCAGTATAAGAGAGGGGAATATTAAGACTGTAAATGTAAAGCAGGCTTGCAGGCAAGTCACTCCAAGTCAAAGAAGTATTCCCTGAAGACAGTGAAGGAATGCAGGCTATGTAGTGGAAGAGAGCTCCCCCGTGTGTGATAAAGGGTAAAAACAGATGTTGCATTTGTTCCAGGAGAAATCCCTTTGTTCTCAGCTCATGCATATCCAGATATTTTCCTGCTTCAAGTCCCTCTGAAGTATGCTAGATAAAATGTACTAACACTTTAGCCTAAGACATGCCTTTGTATGTCTGTCCAGTTATTGTGGTTCATTCTATGTCATTCCTGTTAGGCTGCATGCTCTTGCTGGCCACCTACTAGGGAAGCAGCAGCAATGACAGTTGAAAAGGTAACAGTGTAAGCAATTGTGCCACTCCTTTTTTGATCTGGGTCAAATCCTGGGATAAGCAGTCCCAGTTACATGAGACATCTGTTTACAAAGGAATACAGAAGCTGAGACTAACACATGAAGAGACATTTTAATTACACGCATGTATATATGTATGTATGTCACAAAAAATACAGTTTATGAAAGTGAACTAAAGGCTGGGTAGGAAAAGACTAGCATGTAGATTTCATCAGGAATTTTTTTATGAATTTTTTAACTGGAAAATAGTGATGCATGAAAATTAATACACCAGTTTGGACAAGGATAGAATTAGTCAAGATGAGGGAGATGCACCTGATAGCCTGATTCAGACCAGGGACTTGGAGCTCAATCTCCCACATATCAGATGACTGCCCTGGAGACTTAACTATTAACTGTTTTGGAAAGGACCAGGCATTCATTTTTCACTTTAAATGGTCTCTTTGTTGTGTCCTGATGTAGAACAGGAACATTTTTTGATGTTGTAAAACTTTTGCAGGGCAAGGTAATCATTTTTCACTTAGCTCCACTAATAGGGATAGAGAAGCCTCTATTGTAGTATATTCAGCATCCTTTAAGGATAAAGTCCATTTGTTCTTTTCTTGAAAACAAATTTCAGTATTTTCAAAGACAATGCTTGCTTCCGCAGACTGAGATGAAGAGAAAGGAGATGATCCTCTAGAATGTGGTGGACAAGGATAAGACACCAGTTTGTACTGAGGGATGGAGGACAGAAAGGAAAAATAGATACTTACTGGGCATGTCTACACATTCTATATGGATTTACTCCACGCTAAGTTACTGTGCAGTAAACCCACCCTGGGCAGGTGTCCACATGTGCAGCCATTTAAGAACAGATTTGCTGCTTATGACAGTAGCTTGCCCCTGGCCACCTCCAGTCCTGCACTGCTCCACTGCAGCAGCCAGGGGGAGCTGGAGGCTCTGGTCACAAGCTGCCTGTGGCCAGGAATCCTCTTTAAAAGCCAGGAGCAGGTCTGAAGCATGCTGCAGCTTGCTGGCACAGCCCTCTGTTACTCCTGTGACCAGAGCCTGGACCCACTGCATGATGGCTGTTTCATCCCTAGGCCCCAGGAGTGACACCCTGCACCCTGGGCTCCTGCACGCCACCCTGCTTACTGTGCTTCACTGCTGTGGCAAACACTACCTGTTCCAAGTCAGTTTCAGTGTTGCCTGATCCACTGCATGGCACGGTTCACCACGGCATCTGAGGCCCCCTGTGACTGTGCTGCTCTGCCCAGACTAGTGCCATCCATGAGCTGCTGGGGCTTCATCCCCGCCATCTGTGGGCCCGTTGGGTCAGCCGTTGGGTCAGCCAGGACTAGTGGCTGAGTGTTGTCCACCACACCTGGGATGACGAGCAGTGGCTGGAGTCCTTTCACATGACCTGAGCCACCTCCCAGCAACTCCTTGATCAGCTCCTGGAGCAACAAGCGACCTCCATGTGGCTGCCTCTCCCTGCAGAGGCTCAGCTGGCCATCACCCTGGTCAAGCTGTCAATGCCTGCCACCCTGTGCCACATCAGCTATCTCTTCAGCATAGGCAGGGTGACCATTGGGGAGGCTGTCCTAGAGGCCTGCGGCACCCTCCAGAATGTGCTGGCGCATACCATGCTCCAGTTGCATGACCCCCTGGAGGTGGTGGTGGGGTTCCATGCCCTGGGCTTCCCCCAGTGCATCAGGGCCCTAGATAGGACCCACATCCCCATCACCTGCCTGCCCTGGGGTGACTGCCTCTACTACAGCTGGTGGTTCACGCTATCATGTTGCAAACCATCAGTGACCACCACAGCACCTTCACCAATGCGCATGGTGGCTGGGCATGCAGTGTCCATGATACCTGCATCTTCCTTAATTCTGCCCTGCCAGCCCTGAAGAATGGGTGCTTTGTGCCACAGGTGCTAGACCTGTAGCTGGGCAAGGTGGCAGTTCCGCCTCTCCTCATCAGAGACCCTGCCTACCCTCTCCTCTCCTGGCTCATGTAGCCCTAAACCAGTCAGCTGGACCCCTAGCAGACACACTTTAACAGGTGCCTGGGCCAGACCCATACACTGGTGGAGCATGTCTTTGGCTGCCTGAAGGTACACTGGTGCATCTTCACTGCCTGCCTTGAGGTTGTGGAGGCCAACATCCCCCAGATCATTGTTGCAGAGTGTGTGCTGCATAACATGTGCGAGGCCTAGGGGGAACTCTTCTGTGATGCCTGGGCAAAGGAGGCGCAGTGGGCAGAGGATGCCTGGCACTGGGAGCGCCAGCTGTGTTGGTAGCAACTGCGATGGGTCCCACCTCCAAGGCCCTGGGCAAGCCACACACCAGGTAGTTGGGGACTAGGCACCGAGTGCAAGAGAGGCTGGTGGACTACCTGCTGCTGCGCTCCATGCTGTAGGCCATCTGGATGACCAGCCATGGACCCAAACTGCACCATGAATCCCCTGCACCATGCTCAGTACAGACAGTTTTGTGGAAAGCACTTTATTTCCCTCTACAAACACAGACCCCATCCCCACTTCTTCCCCAAAAATAGAGTCCCTTCTCTGTCCCTCAACAGACCCCACCCTGCAATCCCTCCCATACCACAGAGTCCCCACCCGAACCACAGAGGTCCACCACTAATCACCCCACCCACCACCAATAAAGCATTGTCTTCCCCATGCAGACTATGTACAGTGTACTTTGTGTGCCCTCCTGGGGTGGGGGCCAGTACCCAGGTCCAGGCAGGCTGTTATGGCTAGCCTGGGGTCATTGGTGTGGGATTCGGTGGTCAGAGGTTGGCTGCAGGTGGTCCAGGGCCTCAGAGTCACTGCAGAATTTTAAGAAGCAGGCTGGTGCAGGCAAACAGCTGCCTCAGCTACGGGACTAGAAAAGCTCCAAACCCTGTGGCCCTGGGGCTAGCCTAAGGGTGGCCCGTTGGTGGTGGGGCTGACCTCCTTGGTGGTGTGGCTGACACTAACTACAGTGTGGTTAATTTGCTGCCTGTATTTGCAGATAGCAAATTAACTGCTACAGTAGATTAATTTACTGTGCAGTAAGCATCAGCATGTATAAACAGTGACACTTTTAATGCACAGCAAATTAGTCTACTTCACAGTAAAGCATCTCATGTAGACATGCCCACTATGTTTAAACATGAGCTAGAACAAGCAAGGAAAGCATATGTTGTTAGTTATAAAGATTTGCCTCAACTTCTTTTTTTAAATAACTGGGGGGAGATGAGTATCCTCCCTCCTGAGAAGGCTACTGAAATGATGCCACTTGCTGCCACTTTGTCCTAAGGCTTACTTAGGCTAGGGTGAGGGCAGGGCCTTTTCCAGGGTCTTGTTTGTAGGACACTGTCTCCCAGAAAGTCCTGAGAAGAATATTTTGAAAGCACTATCACTTCTACTCATGTTTAGCTGTGTTCTGCTTGTCTACCAAAGCTTGGAGCTTGGTCACTGCATCTGGTTTATGATTTCTAAATTGGCAGTTTCTCAGGTACCTTTTTGGTGATGTATGTGCAATGAATTATCCAATACTAAATAAAACTTGCTCCTACTGTACTCTGCCTTTATTTGGTCAAACTCTTGCTAATGTCAATGGGATTTGGCCTCAACAAAGTCCTTAGCATTTGTTTCCTACTCTATTCTCTACTTCAGGAAAGACAAGTAAGGCTGCTGACACACATGACATTTAATACATGTTTAATAGGCTATTCATGCCTTAAATAATAACCCAGCCACACAGTCAAATCAATTTAAGGCATGGCAATATAGTAAACAACCCACTAAGTTAGTCCACATATGTGTACCAACTTGTGGCTTGCTTGTATTATGCCTTAAATAGAATGTATGGCCATTTGGGGCTGGCTCATGACAGATCCCGCTGCTCAGCTGAGTATGAGTAAAAATTCTGTGTGCTGCAGCAGCCCAGGGATCTCTGTACGCTGGGACTTGTAAAAACCATGTGTGCTTCCCCCTCTTCCCCCCGACCCCAGCCAGGGTTTTGAAAATCTGCTGATTGTTGGCTAGTGCCAGGAACTGGACTATGGCTGGTTCCAGATCACAGCTTATTTCCTGGGCCCAGCTGATAATCAGCTGCTTTTGGGCACCTGTGTTTCAGTTTGCAGGGCAGGATCATGATCCTAGGCTCCTCCTGCACTGGCAGTAAAGTACAATTGGGATCAAATCCCTGATCCCAAAATTGTGCATCCTGCCATACAAGTGTAGCATTACTGGAAATGGGATTGTTGGGATCCCAATCCCAACAATCCCAGTGATGCCCCACCGCTGCCATGCCCCAACAACAGCCCTGAAGCCGGGGAGAAATCAGGTCTGGCCCTGAAGTGGTGGGGGCAAGGGTGGGGGGAATGGGTCTGCTCACCCCCTCTCTCAACTGGATGAAAAGTGGGGGCAAGACCAAACATAGGACTCTATCTCTGCCCACCAGGATGATTGGGGGTGCACTGCTACCACCACCACCAGGCCCCAACAAAAGCTGGCAGGGGAGCATAGTGACAGTGCCTTGCCGCCATCAGGCCCTGCCAACAGCTGGGAGGGAGGGAGGAGGAAGGTAAATGGGGAGGGGCGGCCAGTGGATGTGGGCCGGGTGGACCTGGAGCACGGGGGGGGTGGGGAGGGGGCAAACACAGGCCTCTGTCCGTGCCCTCACCCCCTTTGCATCAGTCTTAATGGGCATTTGGCTAGTTTACCGAGTAAGAACATAAGTATTTTTCTTTGACAGTGGATGCTATAGAAGGAGAGCATTGAGTTGGATAGATCTAGAGTGCTCCATCCCCATTCACTATCCTCCCTGTCATCCACCATTATTGGTTTAGAGATGCCAAAGTAAACAACTTCAACCATTCTGTTCAATAGCCATTAATATATTTTCATCCATTAATTTATCTAGTCCTTTTTTGAACCTAGCTATGTAGTTACTCCATCTGCTGATATGCTAGAGCTTGCTGAGAGGAAAGAGGTTGCAGGGAAAAGGGAACCCTTGAGATCAAGAAACAGGAAACAGACAAGCTGCAGAGGTGTTTGCTAGGGAAGTCCTGCTTGGAAAAAGAGGCATGAAGTGAGAAGCAGCAGATTAGAAGACCCAGATATATGGCAGGAGGATGTCACAATCCCAGAGCCACCGTCCCTTCCATCTCTTCCTCTGCTACTGCCTTTGAGATGTCTGTCCAGGAAGGACCACACACCATTGAGGCTTCTACCCAGGTCCTGGTTTGGTGCTCTGCAGACTGTGGCTTGCAGGTTCCTTGCCAGGTTGGGGAATGCCTGCAATGTGAGTGGTGCCTTCTGGTGGTGTCGTTCAGGTAGCAGGCAAGAGAGCTACAGGGACAAGTAGCAAGGCTCCAAAGCATCCTCTGCCATGAGGACTTAATTTTATGCTGGAAGAAACCTTTAGGACTGCAGAGGAAGGGCTGCCAGAGGTGGTTTTAGAAAAGGAAGGGGGCAGGGACTCCCAGGAAGGTGGAAGCTGGAACGTTGTATCTTCTGTCAGCAAGAAAAAATCATCACCCCCCACGTGCCTGGAAAACAGATATGGAGAACTAGCAACAGAGGAGGGCACATTCCATTGGTGAAAGAGGCCAGGCAGGAATCCCCAAGGTGGGGAGCACTGAGACCAGTGCCACAAAGAGCAAGTGATGGATGGCGGTGCTTGAAGACTCCCTTCTGTGAGGGATGGAGGAATCCATCTACCGACCTGACCTGTTGTCCCAGGAGGTCTGCTGCTTGCCTGGAGCCTGGATCCAAGAGGACACAGAAGGATTACTGAGACTCATCTGACACTCTGACTACTACTCCATGCTGCTCATCCATGTGGACACCAGTGATACTGCCAGGACTGACCCTGAGCAGATCAAGAGTGACTACAGGCCTCTGGATGCAAGGGTGAAGGGAACAGGGGGTCAGGTCATGTTCTCTTGAATCCTTCTGATCAAGGGGAAGAGCCCTGGTAGGAGTGGATGCATCCTGCAGATCAATGCATGGCTACGTAGGTGATTTCATGCAGAGATTCGGCTTCTTCAACCATGGGAAGTTGTTCCAAGAAGGATTGCAAGGAAAAGATGGGATCCACCTGATAAAGAGAGGGAAGAGCATCTCTGCAGACAGGCTAGCTAACCTAGTGAGGAGGACTTTAAAATAGGTTCACTGGGGGATGGAGAACAAAGCCTTGAGGTAAGTGGGGAAACAGGGCATCTGGAGGAAGCAGAAGCAGGAGAGGGTGACAGGGGAGGCCTCATTCTTCCTGAAAAAGTAAGGCAATTGGCTACTCACCTCGGGTGTCTGTACACAAATGCATGGAGACTGGGAAACAAGCAGGAAGAATTGGAAGTCGTCACAGTAAAGGAACATAATTGGAATAACAGAGACTTGGTGGGATAGCTGGAGCACTGTAACGGATGAGTACAAACTGTTCAGGAAGGGCAGGTAGGGGAGAAGAGGAGGAGGAGTTGCACTGTATGTGTGGCAGAATGACACCTGTCTCTCCCCAAAAACTCTGCTATGTGACAATTTGGTTAACATGGTCTCTGTAGAGGGCAGACATCCTTCTCTCAGGTGACAATGAGCTATAACCTGAGCTGGATATATTCCTGAGGGAAACCTACTCCCTCTATGTGACTGGCATCACATACCTGGGTGAGGGGCTTATGCTCCCTATGGTTCTAAGTTGGGGCTTGAGACCAGAGCAGGTGCATGCATGCCTCCAGCCAGACTCCAGACAGATTCATTGACAGCAGTGGTGGTGGCAGATCTTCAAAAGGTAAGCGGGGGTGAAGGCATGGAGGAGCCAGTGCAGCTGCGGAAGATCTGGAGGGGGAGTGCCCCAGAGCCCTCTTAACTGAACTGGCAGGGAACCACACTCACACGTGTGAAAACAGCGTGCAAACAGGTGCACTCTGTAGGGAGTAGGTGCACAGGCAGGGAGCAGGCTAGGGGGAGGACTCCTCCCTGAGCAAGTGGTGGCTGCCCTGAGGCTGATCCCTGGGGCAGTAGCTGTGGTGACCCCAGGAACCGGGGTTCTCCCTGCAGGAGTGAGACGTAGGGGGCGGAGTAGCCAGCAGGCTGTTCTGGGGAAGCCTGCTGATTGCTGAGTTAGCCCGGAGTGGCCTGATTGGCTGCTGGGCTGACACAAAAATTCAAACCGTGGCTTTTAAAAGCCACAGTTTGATCAAGCCCCCAGCAGTTGGGGCTTGAGACCAGTGTGGGTACATGTGTGTCTTCAGCACGTGTGCCCCCTGTGCTCATCAGCAGTGGTGGTGGCAGAGGTGGCAGATCCTCAAAAGGTAAGTGAGGGCAGAGGTGCGGAGGAGCCAGCGCAGCTGTGGAGAATCCAGAAGGGGAGCCCCCTGGAGCCTTCTTAACTGAACCAGAAGGAGCCACGCTTCCTAGCCGTGCATGAACAGAGCATGCAAACAGGTGCACTCTGCAAGGGCACGCCAGCATTTGTGCAGGTGTTTGTGCAAGGCGGGCACATGGGAGTAGCCAGGAAAGAATCTCCAGCAGGGGAGAGAGGAGGACTCATAGCTCTACAGACATGGTAAGGACACGGCGCGCTGCTGCCTAAGACTCTGCCCTGGTGGCTCTGACTACCTGGGGTTCCTCTGAGGCCTCCACCCAGATGGGGCCTTTGTGGGGCTGGTGGTGCCCTGCCCCCCTGTCTATGGGGGCTGCCTGGCAGGGACCCTGTGGCTGGAGGTGGGAGAGGGGAGTGGGAATCCCCTCACCTGTCCCTCTTGTGTCCACCTTCAGGCCTTGGACGAGCAGGTGAGGGAGCTCCAGGCTGAGGTCAGCAGGCTGTGAGGGATCAGGGCTGCTAGGACAAAATTGATAGGTACTTTTGTTCTCTGCAGGGTCAGAAACCTAGTGGAGAAGCCTCCAGGGACAGACCCACCACAGCGGTATGGCAGATGGTCTGCTTGTGCTACCACAGTGTCAGCTCCCCAAGTACAGCTGAGGAACAGATATGAGGCCCTGGGAACTGTGGAGGACAAGGTAGAAGAGGATGCCTCCAGGGAAGCCAATGCCACTCCATGCACGGCACTGACTGAATGATGCTGGAACACCAAGAGGAAGTGACGGCGGGTCTTCATCATTGGCGATTCCATCCTGAGACGAACAGATGGGGCCATCTGTCACCCTGATCCCATGGCATGTGAGGTTTGTTGCCTGCCTGGAGCTTGGATTTGGTACATTGTAGAGAGGATCCCGGACCTCATATGACCCTCTGATCAATACCCCATGGTCCTCATCCACATTAGAATTAATGATGCAGCCAGGGGCATCATGAGAGACTATAAGGCTCTAGGAGCCAAGCTCAAGGAGATAGAGGTGCAGGTGGTTTTCTTTTCTATTCTTCCAGTGAACAGACTCAGACAGTGCCATAAGGCATGCATCGGTGAGGTCAACTGGCGGCTTTGGAGCTGGTGTTACCAGTGGTCCTTGGGGTCTTGGACCATGACCCACATTTCCGCACAGAGGACATGCTTGGGCAGGATGGGCTTCATCTCTCCCCAAAAGGTAAGCGTGTTTTTTCTTGCAGGCTGGCTGATCTCATATGGTGAGCTTTAAACTAGGTTCACTGGAGTACGGGGACACAGAGGAACATGAGGACACTTTGCCATCAAGCCAGATGATATGAGCAGGTAGTATTCAGGTAAGTGACAGGGGCCAGGGCAGACTTAGGAAAAAGGGAGCAACACGTGCACCTACAGGAGGCCTCAAATGCCTCTACTCAAATGCTCGAAGCAAGGGGAATAAACTGCAGGACCTCACCCTCCTGCTAGCTAGCAAAACCCCAGTGGACATTGAGGGCTACAGGCTGTACAGGTGAGACAGAGAAGGGAAAAAAAGGGTGGGGGGGTGTAGTGCTCTATGTCAAAGAGTAATACATGTCCTCGATGATCAAGATGGGGTCAGAGGAGGGGCAAACTGAGGCGCTTTGGGTAAGAATGCAAGGTGGGTGTGGGGAAAGGGACTCGATAGTGGGTGTCTATTACAGACTGCCTCACCAGGGAAATGAGCTGGACCTGGAATTCTTAGGTCAGCTCATGGAGGCTGTAAAGTCAAGGGATGTGGTTGTCATGGGTGACCTAAACTACTCAGACATCTGCTGGGAGAGGTATTCAGCCAGGTCCAAATGCTCATGTAGGTTCCTAACTGGGATACAGGACCTCCACCTAACCCAAGAGGTGTATAGTCCAATCACAGTAAATGTACTGCTGGACTTGGTCCTTGCCATAGGCAACAATCTGGTGAGGGGTCTGTGGGTACTCGACCACATGGACAACAGTGATCAGTGCCTGCTGGAATTTACTATCCAGCACAGGGTGGTGAGGACAAGCACTAAGGCAAAAGTCCTTGACTTCAGGAGGGCCGACTTCAGTGAGCTAAGTAGATTAAGTAGAAGAGGAGGCATTGGAGTCTCAGAGCATCAATGGGATGGGAGTCCAAGATGGGTGGTTGTTCCTCAAGGACATGATCATCTGAGCTCAAAGGGAGTCAGTCCCAATGCGTACCAAGGGGGGCAGGAGTGCTAAAAAGCCCCTATGGCTCAGCAAAGGCATCCAGGAATGCCTGAGGGCAAAAAAGGAGGCATGCAAACAGTGGAAGCAAAGGGCTATCACCAAGGAGGATTATACCTCCATTGCTCTTGGCTGCAGGGAGGATGTAGGAAGGCCAAGGCAGAGATGGAGCTAGGACTAGCGACCAGAATTAGGGATAACAAAAAGTCCTATTTCAAATACATAGGGAGTAAGAAGAAGGCACTGGTGGTAATGTGGGTCCTCTACAGGACAGGCTTGGCAATCTGGTGACTGTAGCATATTAAAAAGCTGACCTCTTTAATGAATTCTTTGCCTCTATAAACCTGAACAGGGATCGGGACATTTCCCCCACTAGGATTATGGACAGACTCGGGGAGGCATCACCATACCTAGGGTCAGGGATGACGTAGTTAGGGAAATTTTGAAGAGGGTGGATGTGCTTAAATCAGCAGGTCCTGATGCTTTTCAGCCGAAGGTGCTGAGGGAATTGGCGGGGGTCATAGTGGGGCCCCTAGCACGGCTTTATGAGCACTCATGGGTCTCTGGCCAGGTACCAGAGAATTGGAAAAGGGCTAATGTGGTCTCCCACGTTTACAAGAAGGGGAGAAAGGAGGACCCCAGCAATTATATGCCAGTCAGTCTTACCTCGGTCTTTGGGAAGACCTTTGAGAAAACTATCAAGGAGCACATCTCCAAGGGCCCAGCAGGGGAGATAATGCTCAGGAGAAACCAACATGGGTTCATTGAGGGCAGGTCCTGCCTGACTAACCTGGTTTCCTTTTATGACCAGGTCACCAAGTCCTTGGATGTGGGCGTTGAGGTGGACGTTGCCTACCTGGACTTTAAGAAGGCCTTTGACACTTTTTTATGAGAACGGGGTGAAAAACAAACTAGGCAACTGTAGCATTGATGCCCACAGTCATATGGGTGGCAAATTGGCTAGATGGTTGCACCCAGAGAGTGGTGGCGGATGGATCATTTTCAATCTGAAGGAATGTGGGTAGTGGAGTCCCCCCCAAGGCTTGGTCCTGGGGCCTGTACTGTACATCTTTCTCAGCGATCTGGATATGGGTGTGGAAAGCACACTGTTCATATTCACTGACAATACCGAGATATCAGGCAAGGTGGGCATGCTGGAAGGGAGAGACAGAATTCAGCTAGATCTAGACAGGTTACAGAGGTGGGTGGATGAGAATAGGATGGAATTCAATGCAGACAAGTGCAGAATACTGCATCCAGGGAGGAGGAACCAGCAACACACCTAGAGGCTGGGAAACACCTTTTTTGACAGCACAGTGGTAGAAAGGGACCTTGGAGTTATTGTTGACTCCAGGATGGACATGAGCTGCCAATGTGAGGAAGTGGTCAGTAAGGCTAACTGCACCTTGTAGCAAGTCCAGGGAGGTAATCCTTCCACTCTATGCAGCATTGGTCAGGCCGCAGTGGAGTATTGCATCCAGTTCTGGGCACCGCACTTCAAGAGGGATGTGGCCAGCACTGAAAGGGTCGAGAGGAGGGCCACTCGCATGATCAAGGGGCAGCAGGTCAGGTCCTACGAAGAAAGGCTAAAGGGCCTGAATCTATTCAGCCTCCACAAGATAAGACTGAGAGGGGATCTGGTGGTCATTTACAAATTCACTGGGAAGACCAGCGGAAATTGGGTGAGGCTCTGTTCCCTTGGGCACCACCAGTAACCAGGGGTTACTAGGAATAATGCCACAAATTGTTAGAGAGAAGGTTCAGGCTGGACATCAGGAGGCATGACTTTACAGTTAGGGCTGCCAGGCTCTGGAATGGATTCCCAAGGGAGGTAGTGTTCTCTCCTACCTTAGGGGTCTTCAAGAGGAGGCTGGATAGATATTTGGCTCCAGTGTTATGACCCCAGCACTCATTCCTGCCCAGGGCAGGGAGTTGGACCTGATGATTTGTTTAGGTCCCTTCTGACCCTAAGCATTATGAAATTTTGAAACTCTAAGCAATGCCAACCTGACTAGGAGGGGGATAGAGACCCTGCCAGCCTACCTGGCAACCAGTGATGCATTTCCAATTGGTTGGCTGGCAGCCAACAGGTGCTGGTCTCCATTGGACCAGGTAAATGAAGCCATAAGGTCTATATAAGTTAAGGACAGCCTAAGTGGAGGAGCAGTAGCCATGATGAAAACTCAGAGGGAGAAGAGCTAGCCATCTGAAACTTGCTCTCTCTCTCTCAACTCATGATCAATGAACTGCCTGCCTCCAGAGGGAATCTCCACCTGCCTCTGCATAATACTCATAAGTAAGCTACCTGAGTTCTAACTAGATATATAGTTTGCAGTAACCCAGATGCATGATCAAAGGCTATCCAGCCACCCTGTTTGCTCTATGGGACTTCTCTGATATTGCTCTACCCTGTACCCTATTTCAAACCTACTCCTTGTAACCAATAAAGTTCTCCTTTGTACCTAGCATGGGAGATTTATTGGGAGAGGGGCTAGATAATGCCTTGGGGTCCCCTTGGTTTGGTTGACTGAGGGAGACCACTATTTGAGCTTCAGTCTGAGGGAAGCACCCTAAGTTCTTGAAGTGGGTTGAGTACCCTCAAAGACTACTAGGCCTGTGTTTCCCAGGGGCACAGTACCAGGATCAGGCCAGACTCTGGGTGGTGGCAGCACTACCCCCAGGCTAGTGAGTGTGCTCCAGGAAGGCTAGAGGTAAGGTGCCCCCAGGGAGGCACTCAGGGCCTAGAAGGTGTTTGGGCATAGCAAGGTGAGTGGCTCAGGACAGGAGCACCCCTTACAGGCCTGCCACAGTATGTAAAAGAGCTGTATGATTGTTTAGAGCTTCAATATGAAACTGGAGATAGGCCTGTTGAGAGTCTCTAGGTTAGGGTCAGAGGGAAGAGCAACAAGGGTGATGTTGTGGTGGGGGCCTGCCATAAACACCAGACCAGGAGGAAGTGGTGGATGAGGCTTTCTTCAAACAGCTTTCAGAAGTTTCCTGATCACAGGCCCTGGTTCTCATGGGGGGCTTCAATTACCCTGACATCTGCAGGGAAGGCAGTACAGCAGTGAACAGGCAATCTAGGAAGTTTTTGGAGAGCATTGGAGACAACTTCCTGATGCAAGTGTTGGAGAGACCAACTAGGGGCCATGATCTTCTTGACCTACTGCTCACAAGCAGGGGAGAATTGGTAGCGGATATAGAAGTGGGTGGCAAGTTGGGCAGCAGTGACCTGACCACAAGATGATTGAGTTCAGGATCCTGGCAAAAGGAAGAAAGGAGAACAGCTGAATATGGGCCCTGGACTTCAGAAAAGCAGACTTTGACTCCCTCAGGGAATTAATAGGCAGGATCCCTTGGGAGTCCAGTCTGAGAGGGAAAGGAGTCCAGGAAAGCTGGTTGTATTTTAAAGAAACCTTACTGAGGGCATAGGAACAAACCATCCCAATGTGCAGGAAGAATAGCAAATGTCGGAAGAAACCAGTTTGGCTTTGCAGAGAACTCTTCAGTAAGCTTAAGCACAAAAAGGAAGCTTGAAGGGCAAAAAGGAAGAAATGGAAGTTTGGACAAACAACTTGGGGAGAGTATAAGAATATTGCTCAAGCATGAAGGGATGAAGTCAGGAAGGCCAAAGTATAATTGGAGTTGAAGCTAGCAGGGGACATGAAGGGTAACAAGAAGGTTTTCTACAACTACATTAGCAACAAGAGGAATGTCAGGGAAAGTGTGGGTCCCTTACTGAATTAGGGAGGCAACCTAGTGACAGATGATGAGGAAAATGCCTTTTTACCTCAGTCTTCATGCAAGGTCAGCTCCCAGACTACTGCAACCAGGTAGCACAGTTTGGAGAGAAGGTAAGCAGCTTTCAGTGGTGAAAGAACAGGGTAGGAACTATTTAGAAAAGCTTAGATGTGTACAAGTGCATGGGGCTGGGGTTCAATGCATCTGAAGGTGCTGAGGGAATTGGCTGACATGATTACAGAGCCACTGGCTGTTATCTTTGAAAACTTGTGGTGATCTGGGAAGTCCTGGGCAACTGGAAAAGGGTAAATATAGTGCCCAACTTTAAGAAGGGGAAAAAGGAGGATCCAGAGAACTACAGACCAGTCAGCCTCACCTCAGTCCCTGGAAAAATCATGGAGCAGGTTTTCAAAGAATCCATTTCTAAGAACTTGGAGGAGAAGAAGGTGATTAGGAACAGTCAGCATGGATTCACCAGGGGCAAGTCCTGCCTGACCAAACTGATACTTTCTATGATGACATAACTGGCTCTGTGAATGCAGGGAAAGCAATTGATGTAATATACCGTTTTTGATTGTAATATACCATATTGATACTATTTCCCACAGCATTCTTGTAAGCAAGATGAGGAAATATGGGTTGGTTGGATGAATGTAATGTATGGGTTGGATGAATCGAAAGCTGGCTGGATTGTAAGGCTTAATGGGGAGTAATCAATGGCTCAATGTCTAGCTGGCAGCCAACATCAAATGAAGTGCCTCAGGGATTGGTCCTGGATATTTGTTCAATATCTTCATTAATGATTTGGAAAATGGGATGGAATGCACCATCAGCAATTTTGCAATAGATACCAAGCTGGGGGGGTATGGTAGATACACTGGAGCGTAGGGCTACAATTCAGAATGGGCCAAAAATAGGTTCAATAAGGAAAAATGAGAAGTTCTGCACCGAGGATGGCAGAATCTCATTCTGTGCTCATCTTGCTTTGAGTATCCATTTACGTGCCACCCTGGCGTGGGTGCCTGGGAGTGGACGCAGGGAGGTTTCGTGCAACCTCTGATAGGGGCCTTGATCACTCTGGGGAAGGCCCCAGAACTTGCCAGCCATGACTTTGAGTGTTTCTTCAGTGGTGGGGTCTCCCGTTGGCGGTCCCTCGAGGTTGGTTGTTCCGCCTGATGGATATTCGTGGGGCTCCACCTTCCCTACACCCCTTCCATATGCCAGCTTCTGATGGGCCACCTGATCTTAGTGTGGTTGGCCTTCCAGTCTTGATGACTCTCACCCATCACTCAATCTTAGGTATTGACAGACAGTCGTCTGTTGCTTCTTGCAGGCGGTCCTTTGATGTATGACCGTTGCTCGGATCTCTCAATAAAGAGTTGCAAGCAAGTAAAATAAAACAACAAAATAAAACCGGAGACTACTGAGGAATGGGCACTGGTCAGAAGGAAACAAAAGGGAGGGTGCCAGAGAGAGGGAGAAAGAAAGGAAAAAGGAAAAGGCAGGTACGCAACAAAAAAAGAAATATCAGGTTGAACTGCCTTATTATACTGGCTCTGCCCTACAGCCTGTGCCCTGCTGGGTCCCCCCACACTGATCTGCTCTCTACTGGATGAGAGCTTCTCATTCCCCTCTTTCTGGGATAATTTACTTCCCATGATGCAGTATGTACATTTCTGGTATGGAGAGTGTCTGCCATACCTTTGTTTTTCCCTGCTCTTCTTGGAGCAAGGCCTCTTCCACTGCCTCTCCCACTCTCCCTCACTTCCAGCTTTTATCCAGGCCAGCCAGTGATCATCCGTGATGTCACCTGCTGGCCTCAGCTGTATATAGGCATGGCTAATGAACCATGTGGGTTCTCCTCATCATCAGCGCTCATTTGGTGTCTGGAGCCTTAAGGTAGGTAAGTTTTCTTTACTTTTGGGGTTTTTCCTCTGGGGGTGCATAGCCCCTGTGCTTGTACCCTTGGGACACATGCACTGCTATAGCCTGGGGACTGACTGGCTAAGCAACATCTCTGCAGAAAAGGACCTAGGGGTTACAGCAGACAAAAAGATGGATAAGAGTCAGCAGAGTGTCATTGTTGCCAAAAGACTAACAGTATACTGGGCTGCAGTAGGAGGAGCATTGCCAGTAGGTCAAGGGAAGTACTTATTTCCCTCTATTCTGCACTGGTGAGGCCACACCTGGAGTACTGTGTCTAGTTTTGCACCCCCCCACACTATAGAAAGAATGTGGACAAGTTGGAGAGAGTCCAGCTGAGAGTAACAAAAATGGTTCAGGGGCTGAGGCACATGACTTCTGAGAAGAGACTGAGGAAACTGGGGTTATTTAGTTTGGAGAAGAGAAGACTGAGAGGGAACTTGATAGCAGTCTTTAACTATCTGAAGGGTGAGTCCAAAGAGGATGGAGCTAAACTATTTTTAGTAGTGACAGGGGACAGACAAAAGACCAATGGTCTCAAGTTGCAGCAAGGGAGGTGTAGGTTGGATATTAAGAAAAACTTTCTCACTTGGAGGGTGGTAAAGCACTGGGACAAGTTACCTAGAAAGATGGTGGAATCTCCATCCTTGGAAGTTTTTAAGGCCCAGCTTGACAAAGCCATGGCTGGAATGATGTAGTTGGGGATAGTCCTGCTTTGAGTTGGGGTTGGACTAGATGACCTCCTGAGGTCCCTTCTGACCCTAATTTTCTATGATTCTAACCAAATGGACATTTCCAAAGAGTAGTTTTTAAAAACTATTATCATGACAATATCTGTAAATTCTTATAAACTTTCTTGAACATCTGAGAACTACAATGTAATCAGAGCATTACAGTGTGAATGCAGTTTGAGGGACGCACTCCTCAAACATGACCTTCCATTGGTTATTGATGTGGTTAAAACTAACTAGAGCCTTACAAGATTCCTTATGACCCTCTGTCACCAACATTTTCTAAACTTTGTATTCTGTTTCTCAAATATGCAGCTCCTTCTGTTGGAGAAGCCCATTAATAACATTCTTTAGTATTCACAAGGGACTTAGTATGTGGTTTATCCTACTGCTTTGATTTTATTTCAGTACTGCCACTAGGGGCTGGCATTATTTTCATTTTTAGGACATTTCTCCTAGCCTTCCAATTACTTATTTTGGAACTAACATCCTCACTCTTAAAACCAAAAACAGGGAAGTCTGTCATAAGAAGACACTCAAGGGGGCTAATGTGAATCAAATGCTTAAGTGGAGTGAAGGATGCTTGTTGGCGACTGTCTGGATTCTGTATATTTAGGGATCTTTTCGGCCTTTTAGACTACTCAGGTCCCACCTCAGCCTTCAACCCCACAGACACATTCAAGATTTTGTAGTTATGATGAAGGAAAAAAAAATCTGAGCAGTCTGGAAGACTTATCTTTAATGTGAATTATTAGGGCGTGACTAGGAATGCCTTTGTGCAGTTCATCTTAAGTCTGCATGCATAATGGACTAAGCCAAACTGAACAGAGCTACAATATATAGAATAAAAGTTTCCAGGGGCACAACAGTAGGAAGCTTAGTGTGGGATAGTTTTGGGGGTTATTTCCTTGCACGGACTGGGCCATTGAGCCTGTATAAGGGAGCCGTATAGATGTAAAAGACTTATTTTACAGACCTGTATAGGGATCTGATCCCTACTCAGGAAGGGCAGACAGTCTGTTGTCAGAAAATGAGGCCTATCTACTAGTGGTTGCCTGTTATAGCAGCAAATAGAAATAAATTGTTCTTATTCACCCATTTTGATTTTATCTGCTCTGTCCTGTCTAAAATTACATATTCTTTCATAGTGGAAAATTAGATCCGTAGTAGTAGCTCTGTGTTCAGAAGAGTTCAAGCTTACTATCTGTGATACTAAGTATCTGTGACATGTCTTCTGTGACATCTGTGATGTGTCTCAGACTTAGTATCTGTGACATAGTCTTCTACCTGTCCAAATAGATTGAGAGTGATCACTCAAGAAGTTTCTGTTTGGAGGACTACACATCTCTTTATCCAGACTAATTTTCAAATGCGACTGATCTGGAAATTTGTCTTAAATGCCTTGCCAGAGATGAAATGGTGGGGTCAGCAGCCCCCTTCCCCCCCCGTCTGTGGGGGCTGTCTGGCAGGGACCTGGAAGCCATGGTTGTGGGGGGGGAAGGTCTGGAGGTTCCCTTGCCTGTTCCTCTTGTACTCGGACTTCAGGCCCTGGAGGAATAGGTGAGGGAACTTCAGGCTGAGATGAGAGGGCTACAGAGGATCAGGGCTGTGGAGGATGAAGTTGACATGTATTTCCATTCTCTGCAGGATCAGTCTTCCAGCAGACAGAGCTCCCGGGAAGGATGCTCAACAGAGGAATGGCAGAAGGTGACCACCAGAACCAAGGCTGCTCAGGCTAGCATGGTGGCAGCTCCCCAGGTACAGCTGGGGAACAGATTTGAGGCCTTGGCAGCCTTGGAGGAGAAGGTCGAAGTGGATGCTTCCGGGGGCACAGTGCCACTCTACACATGCCATGGTCTGAGCTAGGACGGAACACCATGAGGAAGAAACGCTAAGTCCTCATCATCAGAGACTCCATCCTGAGGGGAATGGGAGGTCCCATCTGCTGACCTGACCCCATGGCATGTGAGGTCTGCTGCCTGCCTGGGGCTCAGATTCAGGATGTTACAGGAATGATCCTGGACCTCATTCGACCCTCGGACCAGTATCCCATTGTCCTAATCCACGTGGGAACAAGTGATACGGTGGGGAGCAGTCCAGACTGCATCATGAAGGACTACGAGGCCCTGGGGGTCAAGCTCAAGGAGATGGGGGTGCAGGTGGTATTCTCCTCTATTCTCCTGGTTGCCTAGGAGTAACTAGGAATAATGGCCACAAGTTGACTGAGAATAGGTTCAGGCTAGACATCAGGAAGCACTACTTCACAGTCAGGGCAGCTAGGATCTGGAACTAACTTCCAAGGGAAGTGGTACTCTGGGAAAAGTACAAGAGGGTAAAAAATCCCCATAGGCAGGAAATAAATGTCATTTATAAACTTAGGATAAAACTAAGGACTTTTGAATATAGATCTCAGGCAGCATGCTATGATAAGAGCAGTTCTACCTGTTTTGACATTTCTTTTCACCACTATGCTTCTGGTTTGGATTTTTGTGTTCTTTGGCGTAGTAACTGAAGAAGCAAATGTAACAACAGTTAGTAAAGAGAGATTAATTTGAAGTCAGACAGATGACAGGATGGAGTTAACTCTTCCTAACAAAAGTTTATGCATCTCTGATTCAGTTAGTCTATGAAGTGCATCTCTACCCTGTCTTCTAATTGTTAGTAAGTTACAGACCTTCTGCCCTCCTCTTATAGAAGAGAGTGAGCTCAGATTTTTTGGCCTAAGAGTTCTAAATGTTATTACACTAAAATCTAATCAGAAATATTTGAGATGGACATGTGGTTCCACTGTAAAAACTGAAGTATGGGGTTTCAAACCTAGGGTCTGGTCTTGCAAGTTACCTTCTTATAAGTTATATCGAAGTGAAGCCCCCCTGAATTTCACTTGGGACCATCACACAGAGGAAACTAGGTGCCAGTTTTCTCATAACAACTTCAGTTAGTTGATGAACACAAAGGGTGCCTGTAGGTGTGCGGGACACCAACTCTGATGTGCTGTAATTACAGTGTGTCAGAGCAGACTCTATTAATCAAGTCAATCTGTTAGCATGCTTCAGCAGTGTTGATGTCTTGTGTACTTGGCATCCCCATGCTTCAAAATGGTGGTGGGGGCACTTTAATTAAATCTCATTGTACAAGCTTTAGTTAAAGTGCCCCTGCCTCCATTTTGAAGTCTGGGATGCTGACTACATGAGATGCTGTAGGTGCTTTAATTAGAATGGCTTCCAAGAGCTGCTTTAATTAAAGCACCACTCCCCACCCCCAAACTTGAGTAAAGATGCCCAAAGATATTTTTTCTGTTAGCTTTAATTCCTCAGTTTTAACCTGGAGTCTGAAAGGGAGCTATCCATTCTTCTTGGTGCCTCACAAAGGGAACATATATAAAGCAATGTTATTGAAAGTTTGATTTAAATCATTCTCTTCCTATTCTCCTTTGAATATTAGGGCTGCGTGAAGCTTCACTGGCTGTTTCGTTTCAATGCTGCTTTGACTCATTTTGAGCTCAAAACAGCAACATCGAAATGAAACCGAGGGCTTCAAAACAGCCTCAAAACGAAATGAAGGCAGTCGAAACTTTTCAAAAGTTTCAAAAAATTTCAAGTTTCAAAGCTGAAGATGGGCTTGCCGTCAGGGAAACAGAATATAAGGAGAAGGAGGGGGGAGAGGGGGAAGAAGAGGAGGGAGGAAGAAGGGGAAGAGAGGGGAAGGACTATTCTCATATTGACTGTGTTGCTGGCCAGTGACTGTCATCCTTCCCTGAGATCCCTTCCAATCCCAGTGCTTTGGGAGGGGGATGGAGAAACAGCATAAAAGGCAGTATTGTTTGAACTGCTATGCTTTCTGTCTTGGGGTCAGTTATACTGAGCTATGCGTTCCAGTAGCTCAGCGTCAGTCAATGAAGGCTATAGCCCTGAATGATCTTCTGAAGGATTTTCTACTTGCTAGCCTAGGCTAGCCTAGCAAAAGGGATTTCAGAATACCTTTTTGGATTTTTCTTTCTTCCAGATGCTTTTATTTTATTATTATATTAATTGATATATTATTTTTGAATTTTATAATTATATTGGATAGGATCACACTATAGAATTTAATTTATATAGGAAGGCAAATACATTTATATTTTATTTCTATATAGTTAAAACTTTGCAGCATACATTAGAGAATTTATATAGGAAGAAAGATATATTTATATTTGTTTTCATGCATGTTTGCTTTGTACCACACACACATTATTGAATTTATATAGGAACACAAATACATTTATATATTTGTAGAAAAGGAAGACATGAAACACACCATGAAGCATGGTGGAAAGATAGGTGGCCAGCATTCAGGGAGGGACAGAAAGTGGGTAGAGGGAGAGGTGTAAGTTCCCCCCACCTCACTGAGACACAGCCTCTTTCCTCCAGCCAAAAGGATGAGGATTCCACAAGCAGCAAGGAGAAGGGAGCAGTGCTAGTGCCACTGCCCATGACCGAGACTGCATCCTCCCCATGAGCTCCAGCCATAACCCCCACCCCCCACCACAACAACAACAAGTAGCAGCACTAGGAACAGCATGACAACCTACTCCACCTCCATTTCACTTCCCATGCTGTGCCTTCCAGTGCCAGAAGAAGAGCTGGATTTGGATCTGAGTGCCATTGCAAGGGAAATTCTGGGGAAAGAGAGAATCATCTAAGTTTGTGCCCCACACCCATCAGGTTTTGGAGGAGGTTGAGGTAGAGGTGGAGGTGAGCAGCTCAGCTGAGTCTGCTCCTCCTCGTGCTGTGCCTCTGTCTGCTGAGGGGGTGAAAGTGCAACAGCATCCACACATGCACCTGGACACATAGAAGCGGGTGGGTAGTGTGGTCTGGGATCATTTTGAGCTGGCAGATGATCCCAGGTATGATATCTGCCTGCACTGCAGAGCCCAAATCAGCTGGGGCAAGGGAACAAAACACATGAGCACCATGAGGATGCTGATGGATCTCCACAGGTACGGGCAACTGGTGCCATCTTAGTGTCATAGTGTCATAGTGTCTAGAGTCGGAAGGGACCTGGGCAGATCATCTAGTCTGACCCCCTGCCGTGGCAGGAAAGAGCACCGGGGTCAGATGACCCCGGCAAGGTGCTCATCTAACTTCCTCTTAAAAATCCCCAGGCTAGGAGCCTGTAC
>JAGPOW010003182.1:29963306-30004618 GCA_030014935.1 Caiman crocodilus
CGTGGAGTCAACGATGACTCCAAGGTCTTTTTCCGCCTCTGTGCAGGCAAGAGGGAAGTTCCCCAACCTGTAAGCGTGGCGCCGGTTCTTCCTCCCCAAAAGTAAGTAAGGGGGGCATGTGCCCCACCTGTGACCAGTCCTGCCAACTGGAGGGAGGTCCCCCACAGACTGAGGTGGGAGGTTTGCCCAGGTGATCCTGTGATGGTCAACCACTATGGCCAATCGTGGTGGTCACTGCAGCTGCTTCTGGGAGTGGCTGTGGCTGCTTCTGGGAACAAGCACCAGCTGATCATTGCAGCCACTCCTGGAAGCAGCTGCAGTGATCACAGCAATCAGTCCGTGCTTGCAGAAGAGGCACCAGTGCTCCTGCCTGCCCCCTGCCTATCACCTAAGTGGCAAGCGTGGCCAGTCAGGGGGTGCACTGGCACTCTCAGGGGATGCATGTGCACCCCCCATGCACCTCTTACACATTTTCACTGTCTGCAGGCACCACCCCCTTGCTCCTCCTCAGCCTGGCACCAGTAGGAGCGTGCCCAAAGGGAAGTCCCCTTCCTGCTCCAAAGTCCCTGTCCCTCCAAAGCAGAGGCAGGCCACCCTGGAACAGTGGGGGGAAGGTGGACAGAAAGTGGGGCACATTGCAAGAGTAAGAGAAATCAACCAGAGCACTGGAGAGCTGCTTGCTGTCAATGGCCAGACCTTCTCCTTAGTTGGCGGCCAGGGTGCAGGTGGCTCATGGCAGTTGTGGCCCCATCTTACCAAGTGCCTGCATGTACCACCTTCAACAGGGAGTACTTGAAGGAGGAACTGCACAAGGCAGGTACACAGGTGGCCTTACACTTCACCTCAGACATCTGGAGCAGCTGGGGTGGCAATCACACCTATCTCTCCCTAACAGGGTACTGGTGCAACCAGTCAGGCCATTGATGAGCTCTCCTTCAAGCCAAGGTGATGGATGAGTCCAACATGGCAACAGAAATCATGGTGGCCATGAACTGCTACTGCTTGGTACAGGGGTGGATCACTGGGCAGGGTGAGCTCACCCACGGGTTCATGGTCACCAACAATGGTGCCAATATAGTCAAGGCAGTCCCTGATGCCACCTCTGTTGGTATCAAATGTGTGGCACACAAGTTCTACCTCGTTCTCAGGGACTCTTTGGAGGGACTCCTTGGAGGGGGTGATGGTGCCAGCACCACCTGCAAACTCATTTCCAAATGTAGGAAGTTGGCAGGCTACTTCCACTGGAGCATCAAGGGGGCCAAGATGCGGCGGGACAAACAAACAGAGCTGAATATCCCACAGGACAAAATCATGCAGAATGTGGTGACTCAGTGGAACTCCAGATATCTGATGCTTGAGAGGCTGGTGGAGCAACAGAAGGCCATCCATGAGATGGCCTTGCTCAGGGAGATTGGGATCAGTGGCCTCCTGAACAGAACTGAGTGGGATACCATCTCCCAGATCTTGGTAGTCCTCAAGCCCTTCCTCAAGGCCATCAAGACCCTCAGCACTGGTGATGCCCTCCTTAGCCAGGGGATCCCCATAGTGAGGGAACTTCAGAGTCAAATCGAGAGCCTCCAGGGGATCAGTGCTCTTGGCTGGGGCAAGCTGCTGTCACCAGATGTCCAGGCACTGGTGAGGTAGCTGAAGGAGAGCATCAGGAAATGGCTTGATCTCTTGCAGTCCAGTATGGTCCACATGCTAGCAGCCACATGTGACCCGAGGGTGAAGGGCAGTGTAAACCAAAACTTGAATCAGCCAAAACTTGAATCAGTAGATGGAGGTGCTGGAGAAGATAGGGAGGTAGAAGGTTTGAAGTGGGGAGATATGGAAGAGGTGGATCCTCTGTCCCATGCTAACATGCCATCCACCAGGCAGTCTTCTCTTCCACCACAGGTGCTGCCCGTGTGGGCCAAGTGCTTGGCTTCCATGGTGGGGTCCAGAGGCACCAGACCCCACCATCAGGCAGGTAGCGCTCAGGCCTTGGTGGCCTGTAAAGTGGTTTGTATATTGTTCCCTCTCAGGATCCGGCATGAGAAACTGAAAACAGAGTAGGTTTTTTGGGAGGAATGTGTCCCTACAGGTAGTTGGGTATTGTTGTCTTTGATAAATTCTGGGGGTACTGGAGACTGTTGGCAGGTTCTGTGTTTTGCACTGTAGGAAGTCGGCTTCAGTTCTGGTGTCGCAGTTAGGTGCTTGTTTGAATTTACAAACCACTTTTCAGCACTGGGCCTATGAATTTGACTCCATCAGCCTCCTAGGTATAGAAACTCATGGACTTAAGATAGACAGTGGAATTCTGACACACTACAACCTGCTGGACATCTGACTTCCCAGGTACTTCTGCACCTTTACCTGCATTGCTATACCCCATTTCCCCCTCCACACCCCACCCTGTCCCTCACTCCCTGATGCCTCCATTTCTATTTTTACTGACAGGCTTTCTTGCCTGCATTGCATGCCAGGCCAGCCTCTGCGCTCTTCACTATTCCTTCCATCCAAGAACAGCACACACCCCAACTGCAGGTACTTACTCAACTTGAGTAAGTTTTTCAACCTGAAAGCTTGCTAAAATATATTTCTGTAACTAATCTAGCATTTAATTTGTCTGCTAAAGCATACCAGATTTGATTGAGTCAAAGGAAAGGACCTTGTCTGCCAGTGCCAAGTCCTTAGACCAACACCCCTAGCACGTGACTGGAAAGAGCCAGGACCCTGGGTACATCTAAGCACCAAGGTTTGGCCTGGCAGGGGAGTCCTCTGGCAGCTGCTGAAGAAGGAGCTCCTAATGGAAAGGAAAGAAAGGCTTTAGTAGTTTGTGACAGTTTGGCTGCCTGAGATACTGCTAGTCCTACTGTGCTGCTGCTGCTCACTAAGTTATTATTTTACTTGTTGTTATTTAAAGTGGGAGATCAGACTGAGGCTGTAGGGGAGGAGGAAATCTCATTGAGGAACACTGCTGTGTCATGTAGAGGCCCCAGCTCCCGTAAGGGTGCACCTTAACGCACACACAGTGTCACCCACTCATGTCATGAGTTTTGCCTGTCAGCAGCCTGAAGTGCAGGGTCCCAGAAGCCAGAACCCCCTGCACCTATCTCCTTGCCAGCTGACAGGCTTCATGGCTTCACCAGGGGCTAGCAGGCCTGCAATTTTCACCCTACTGTGCCTTAACAAACACACGTGACACACGTTTTGCTTATCACAGCTTGAGGTACAGTTTCCCAGAAACCCCTGCACATATTTCCTTGAAACTTGACAGGCATCATGGCCTCAGAAGGGACTACCATCCCTATAAGTTTCATCCAAATCAGGCAAGAAATAACAAAGTTATAGGCAGTTTTGTGCTTCCTCATTATAGCCTGTGGGAGAAACATCAAAACAGTGTTGAAACCGCAAAAATGTTTCAACGAAATGAAATGGAACAAGTTTTGAAACTAAATGAAATTTGAAACGAAACACTGTTCCGTTGAAATGGTGAAACAGAAGTAAAAAGGGAACAGTGCCATTTCACAGAGCCCTACTGGTATAGTTACTGCCTATGGTAACTAACTATATTAAACTAAAAATGAAGAAAAAATTTGAAAAGCTGAATGCTTTGTGTGGGGGGCATTCTGGTTACTTAGAGAATGCACGGAATTTATTTTTAATTTCCTGTTTAATGTAGTATTGCTTCTGGAATTGAATGAAAAAGCTAATATCAAGAAGAAATACCACAAGATGTCACTATAACTCAAGTAACCAAGATACATTATAGCAGAGATGCTGCTCTCTATGCAGGAAGCTTTCATACTTTAAGAAAAAAAAGAAAGGTTTCCACCATTTACAATTCTTTTTGAGGGTCATCATTGTGTTTCATTCATATCATTCATGTGTTTCATATGTATCATTTGTATCAGTTTTTACTGTTTCTTAACTTCAAACAGAATGTCTTAGACTGTCTCATGGCATTTAAATGAGGAAAGCATAGGCCACCTAACTTTCTTGGTTTCAGGGCAGGGATATCTCAGTAAACACATTTTAATGTGAAGGGAACTTTGTATATTGTCGTTTACATCTTCAAAAGAACTCAGGGTCAGATATTAATTCTCTGTTGATTTGTATTGTAAAATTATTTTTTTAAATATACCTAAAGTGAGTAATAAGTCAAAATGCACACAAACTTCCTGGATATTTCCAATACAAACAAGATACATAATCAATACAAGAGAGACACACTGATCACTTTCACTGATGCAGCCTGCAGAGAATTAATCGATCATATCTGAACAGTCAGATAGCTGACTTGCATTTTTTGACAATACTAATTTATTTACCTTATGTCAGTTTTTAAAAATATAAATCCTCAGTTAAGTGGGCATATTCAGATTAGTAGAACCACAGATTGCTTCCACTGCAAATTCCAGGAATGTGTCTAGCCTGTCTGATTCCCTGACCTTAGAAAAAGTTTTTGCCAAGCTTGTAAGATAACATAATTTGGAAAACCTTGAAGGTTTCAGTTTCCAGAAGATGTCCCTAATCTAGAGTTATCCTAAATTTCTAGTCACCTTTAAGTCCAGAAACTACTAACTGTGCAGTACAAAATAACTCCATTGAACCTCAGCATTTCTGTCCTTAATTTTAAGTATTGTACTAAGAGACAGAAAGAGGGCATAGGGCTGCTTTATGAATGCTACAGAATTATTTAAACATAAACAGTGATTTTAACGAAACTATTTAATGCTAGACTGCACTACTATGGATATAATTACAATAGGCAGTTTATTTTGCTCCGGTTTAGTAAGACATTTAGTGTTTACTTACCAGGATATACATTTGCTGCTACTCATGGAGAACAATTTAATGCAATCTTTAATTTGTTGGGTGGGCTTTCCTCCCCCAAAAGAGGCACAAAAATAAGTGCTTCATGCCAAGTATGGAGAAAAAAAGAAATCTTTTCCTTCTGGCTGTGGAAGTATTCCAGAGTTATGACAACAGTCTGGATGCTGGTGGGTTTGTGTAGCAGAAGCTCTTCCAGCCTTGGTTCTGGTCCTCCCCCGAGTCCTCCTCTATTGTGCCTCAAACATTCTGGGTGCTTGCACACGTGATGGGGGCTTAATCCCCTAAATTGAAATGGTGGGTTTTTAATTGTGATGATTAAAAACTCATTGTTTTAATTAAGGTGCTTCTGTTACTCTTATGGCAAGGGACCTGATTTTATTTTTCCACAAAGACTGCCTGCCTCTCCAACAGCCAGGGGGTGACCTGCTGCCAGGCCAAGCAGACCGTGAGCTATGGGGGCCCACAGAACTTTCCCTCTGCATCAGCAACACCCACTGGGTCCACCCAGGTGGGCTGCTAGTGGGTTGGGGACTGCCTCAGCTTGGAGGCACTCAATCCAATGCTTCCATGAGTCTGCCTGGGCTTCCAATGTGTTGTGCACTGTTCCTGCCACCTGCTCTGGCTGCCAGCACAGCCAGCTTCAAGGCAACCTGTTCCCATGGTCCCTGGTGGTGGGAACAGTGCATGGGGCGCTGCTCCCCAGGTGCAGTTGGGGAAGAGTTGGATCCAGTGGGTGCTGCCTCCAAGCTAAGGAAGTCCCTAGCCCACTAGCAGCCTGCACCATGGAGGGAAAGACTAGGCCCCTGCAGCTCAGGGACCATGCAGCATGCCAACAGCTCACGCAAACAAGCTCCACCAGAAAAAAAAATTGGTGAGGGGCCTGATCCATTTTTTTTTTCATGGAGTCTGCCTGCAGCTGGGGGGAAGTTGCTGGTGGGCCATGAGTTGTGGAGGCCCCAGTCCTTCCCTCTGTAGTGGTGGTGCCCCTTGGGGCCACCCAGACAGGCTGCTAGTGGGTTCGATGCTTCCCCAGCTCAGAGGCAGCAGCTGCCAGATCCAACTGGGGGAGTGGGAGGGGGGAAGATTTCTTTTTGAGCAATTTCTACACCAATCTGCTGTATTTCCTTTCACTATATCCGGTTTTCTTATGGGAAAAAAATGTTTCAAAATACATATAATGACAAGATACATTAAAGATTGAAATCCTTCTGGATCTGAAACATATTGCAAAAAAAGGCCAATAGAATATTGGGTTGTAATTAACAAGACTTATTGCTTGTAAGTCAAGGGAAGAAGTGTTTCTTCCATTCTCTTCAGCATTGGTGAGGCCTAACTTCGAGCACCTTATCCAATTTGGGCACTGTACTTCAAGAAAGACGTGGCCAAATTAGAAAAAGTCCAGTGCAGAGCAGCAAAAATGATTAGTGGTTTAATCACTAATGACTTAGAATAAAATGTTGAAGAACTAGGGTTATTCAGCCTGGAGAAGAAGACCGAAGAGAGATTCAATCAGCTATTAGATAAAAGCACTGAAAAACCCTGCTGAAGTGCATGGGCTATACAGACACTGGGCAAGCAAGGTCAAACTGATGCAATTCCTCTTCTGGGCATACACTGCATTTGGTGTGGGGGTACACCAAGCTGAAAGTAAGTGCTCAGGGTTTTTTTCCACATCTGTAAAGCCCCAAATGTCTAAAGGGTGGTTATAAATAGGATGGTGATTGACTATTCTCTCTGGTTGCAGGGACAGGACAAAAATAATGGTCTTACATTCCAGCAAGGGAAATTTAGGTTGGTTATTAGGAAGAACTCTCTAATTGTAAAGATGAATAAGCACTAGAATAGGTTATCTGGAGATGCTATGGTATTTCCATCTTTAGAAGTTTGTAAGAGCAGGTTAGACAAACTCAGAGGCATAACAAGGCAACCAGATGCCTGGGGCAATGTGGGGGCAGTGGCAACTTCTAGATGCTGCTGTGCTGTTGTTACTGTTACTATTACTATGTGTCTGTGGTGGCAGAAGTTAATTTTGCACCTTCACAAGTCAATGCCTAGGGCTGCTGCTCTGTTCATCTTGTCCTAGTTATGCTTCTAGATAACACGTGACAAGAATGCCACAGGAAAGCCCAAGCCTGAGGTTTAAACAGGGATCCTGCCTTGCTACAGCATCCTATTGGTAGCTTATGTTCATTTTGTGGTCTGTCATGACACCCAGGTCTCGTTCAGTTGTGGTGCTGGCAAACATAGCACTGCCAAGTCTGTAAGTGTGTTGTGGATTATTTCTCTCCAGATGGAGTACTTTCATTTCTCTGTATTAAATGACATCATGTCCATCCACCTTGCAAGTCTGTCCAGGTCAGCCTGTGTTGCCAGCCTGTCCTCGAGCATGACCACACTGTCCCATAGTTTTGTGTTGTCAGAGAATTTTGCCAGTTCACTTTTAATACCTGTATCCAAATCATTGATGAATGTGTTGAAAAGCACTGGTCCAAGCACTGAACCCTCAGGGACAACACTGGTCACCTTCTGCCATGTTGACTCAGTTCCATCAATCAATACTCTCTGGATCCTACTTCAGAGTCAGTTACCAAGCCACTGGACCATAAAATAGTCGAGGCCACATTTTCCCAATTTTACCATGAGGACATCATGTGAGTCCAGGTTAAAGACCTTTTTGAAGTCCAAGTATATGACATCAACCTCATTTCTCCTATCAAGGTGGTAAGTTACCTGATCATAGAAGGAAATGAAGTTGGTCTGATTATGTCTGTCAGTCTGCTGGCAATGCTCCTACTAATGCAGCCTAGTATGTCATTAGCTTTCTGGGCAACAGTGACACACTGTTGACTTACATCCAGCTTATTGTCCTCTGTAACCCCATGATCCTTTTCTGCAGAGCTGCTGCTTAGCCAGTTAGTCCCAAGTCTGTAGCAGTGCATGTGATTCTTCCATCCTAAATGCAAGACTTTGCAGTTTTCCTTGTTGAACTTCATGAAATTTCTTTTGGCCCAATCCTGCAATTTTTTGTAGGTCAGTCTGAATCCTATCCCTACCCTCCAGCATATCTACTACTCCTCCAGCTTGGTGTCATCTGCGAACTTTCTGAGGGTGCCGTCCATCCCATCTTCCAGGTAATTAATGAAGATAGAGACTGAAAGAGACTTGGGGATCATGACTGACCACAAGATGAACATGAGCCACCAATGCGATACCATAGCCAGCAAAGTGAACAAAACACTGGCTTGCATCCACTGATGTTTCTCAAAAAAGTCCCAGGATTTCATCCTCCCATTGTACTCAGCCTTGGTGAGGCTGCAGCTGGAGTACTGCATCCAATTTTGGGCTCCACAATTAAAAAAGGACATGAAGAAGCTTGAAAGAGTCCAGAGGAGAGTCACGTGCATGATCAGAGGGCAAAGAGAACAGGCATTATGAAGAGAGGCTGAGAGCCATGATATTCTTCCACCTAGAGAAACAAAGGCTCAGGGGTGACTTGGTGGCAGCCTATAAGTACATAAGGGGTGTTCACCAAGCTATGGGGGAACACATGTTCACCAGAGCATCCAAAGGGATGACAAAGTCCAACGATCCCAAATTCCTCCAAGACTGTTTTAGGCTGGACATATGGAAAAACTTACTTACTGTCTGAGCCCGAAAGGCCTGGAATAGACCCATCCTCAGAGGTGATGCAAGCACCTATTCTGGATTCTTTTAAGAAACATTTGGATGCTTATCATGCTGGAAACTCTTAACCCAGGGATGGGAAAAATACGGCCCGCAGGCCAGATCTGGCCCATGAGGCCATTCTATCTGGCCAGCAGGGCCCCTAAAAAAAATGTAGAAAATTAATATTTCTCTACCCTTGGTTCCTGTAAAAAATGCAGGAACCAAGGGCAGTAGGACCCAGTGGAAGCCCGGCAGACTCCAACAACAGCAGGGCCCACCTGGCTCTGCCCCCCAGCCAGGAGCCCTAGCCAGGGTTTCTGGACTGGGAGCACATGGCTGCACCAGTGCGGGAAGCTCAGGTAAGTGGGGGTGGTAGACCCCAGGCAGGGAAGGAGGCTGGGGGGGAGAAGCAGACCCTCCATGCCCCACACCCGGTGCTTTGCACTGTAGCTGTTTGCAGCTCACGTGGGACTGCCTGTGCCCACTCTGGACAGCCCTATGCAAGCTGTGAGCACCTGCAGCATGAGGCACCAGGCATGGGAGGGGTTGCTTCCCCCCCGCACTCAGCTTTTCCCTGGGCTCCTTCCCTGCATGGAGAAAAGCAGCCCCTCACCCACCCCATGGCTGGCGCTTCCTCTTGCAGGTGCTCGCAGCCCACACGGGGCTGTCTGGAGCAGGTACAGGCAGCCCCAGGTCAGCTGTGAGCAGCTGCAGTATGGGGCACCGAGCATGGGGCAGGCAAGGGGTTGCTTTCTCCACCCCCCATGCTCAGCACCACCTTGTAACAGGCTGGCAGTGGGCTTTGTTACAAGGTGGTGCTGAGCATGTGGAAAAGTGGCCCCTTGCCCATCCCATAGCCAGCACCTTGCGCTGTAGCCATCTGCGGCCTACATGAGGCTGCCTCTGCCTGTTCCAGACAGCCCTGTGTGGGCTGCGAGCACCTGCAGCAGGGAGCGCCGGCCCTGGGGTAGTGAGGGGCCTCTTTTCTCTGTGCTCAGCACCAGCTTCTTCCCTGCCAGCAAGCAGGGGGTCAGGGCTGTGCGCTGCCCCCCACCTGTACGAGGCTGGGGGGCACTGGATGTGAGCGAGAGGGGAGCCAGTGGGAGCACGGGCCCCACACTGGTGTTCTGGGGCCAGTGCTGGTGGGGCCCAGAGCAGGGTGGCAGGAGCATGGGGTCCTGGCTGGCAGGGGCACTATGGAGCCAGGACAGCTCCGCCCTCCCCCTGCTGGTGCAGCCCAGCCCAGCTCCACAGACACCTGCCAGCCTGTGCCCCGCTCTGGGCCCCACCGGTGCTGGCCCTGGGACACTGGTCTCAAGATGGTGACCAGGGGGTGGGGCACCTGTCAAGGGGTGGGGCACTTGTCAAGGGGAGGGGTTACCCATCCAGCCCTCAACAGCCTGCCAAAACTAGGTAAGTGGCCTTCCACCCAAAATAATTGGCTGCCCCTGCTTCAACCCTAGCTGACTTCCTGCTACCTGGGCAGGGGGCTGGACCCAATGACCTTGTGAGGTCACTTCCAGCCCTAATATCTATGGAATCTATAAAAGTCTATATCGAACAAAACTGGCCCCAAGACAGACCCCTGGGGCACTCCACTTGATACTGGCTGTCAACTAGACATTAAGTCATCAATCAGTATCCGTTGAGCCCAACAATCCAGCCAGCTTTCTATCCACTTTACAGTCCAACCTCAGATATCTTGCAAGAATGCTGTGGGAGACTGTATCAAAAGTCTTGCTAAAGTCAAGGTATATCAAGTCCACTGCTTTCCTCACATCCACAGAGCCAGTCATCTCATCATAGAAGGCAATCAGGTTGATCAGGCATGACTTGCCCTTGATGAATCCATGCTGACTGGATTCATTCCTCCAAGTGCTTAGAATTGGATTCCTTGAGGACCTGATCCATGAGTTTTCTGGGGATTGAGCTGAGGCTGACTGGTTTGTAGTTCCCTGGATCTTTCTTCTTCCCTTTCTTAAAGGTATTTCACTGTTAAGAAATATATCATACATACATAAATATGACATATTTCAGACCAGCCACTCACCTTAGTCCCCAGAAAAATAATGTATCAGGTCCTCAAGGAATCCAATTCTAAGCACTTGGAGGAGAAGAAAGCAATCAGAAACAGTCGTCATGGATTCAACAAGATATAGAGATAGAGATAAAGATAGAGATAGATATATGATATATTTCTTAACAGTGAAACATACAGAATCTCTGTGGATGTACTTTTTTCTCTGTTAAAGGCTTTTACAACAGCCTAGCCCTTTTGGCAATATTGTGGATGTTGTAACATGGTCTTGATACAGCTCAATACAGCTCAAATGAGATAGACTTGACATGTTCTTACCAGGACCTTTTGTAGATTTGCATTATTAAACTTACTTTATAATTTACCATTGTAGTGTGGTATTTGTGGTATTTGTGCATCTGCACTCAGGTCTAACTCTGTATCTTACTATTGCTAAATGGCTTATCTCAACACTATTCAGGTACCACTGGCTGCATTTACATGTGTGCTTAACTGCCAAGTAGACTAATTTAATAGATTTTATAGACATTAGGGCTGGAAGGGACCTCGGAAGTTCATCAAGCCCAGCCCCCCCGCCCAAAGGCAGAAAGTCAGCTGGGGTCATAGGTTCCAAGCAAGATAAGCATTCGATTTCTTCTTGAAGGTGTTCAATGTAGGCGCTTGAACCACTTCCGATGGCAGGCTATTCCAAACCTTGGGGCTTGGGCAGTAAATAAATTCCTTCTTATGTCCAGCCTGAAACAGTCTTGCAGTAGTTTATAACCATTCGACCTCGTCATCCCTTGGGGTGCTCTGGTGAACAAACATTCCCCCAGATACCGGTGGTCTCCCCTGATAAACTTATAGGTAGCCATCAGATCGCCCCTGAGCCTGAGCTTTTCCAGGCTAAAGAGTCCCATAGCTCTGAGCCTGTCATTGTAAGGTCTGTTTTCTTGAACTCTGACCATGCGTGTTGCTCTTCTCTGGACTCTCTCATGCTTCTCCTCATCCTTTTTGAATTGTGGGGCCCAAAGTTGGATGCAGAACTCCAGCTGCAGCCTCACCAAGGCCGAGAACAAGGGGAGAATGACATCCCGGAATTTGCTTGAGAAGCATCTAAGGATGCAAGCCAGCATTTTGGTCACTTTACTAGCCGCAGCATTGCACTGAAAGCTCACGTTCATCTTGTGGTCAATGATGACCCCCAAGTCTCTTTCTTCCGTAGTGCTAGCCAGAGTAGCACTGCTGACCCTATACGGATGCTACAGGTTTTTCCTCCCAAGGTGAAGAACTTTTCATTTTTCAGAGTTAAACACCATCACCCCAAAGTTTGGTGTCATTGGCGAACTTGGCCAGTCCACTTCTGATGCCAATGTCCACATCATTAATGAAGATGTTGAACAATATGGGTCCAAGGACACAGGCTTGGGGGACCCCACTGGTCACAGGGCACCATGACAATTGACTTCCATCAATTACCACCCTCTGGGTCCAACCACAGAGCCAATTTCCCAGCCAGCTGATTGTGGTGGATCCAGGCCACAGTTGGTCAGTTTCACCAAAAGGTGATCATGGGATACCAGATCAAAGGCTTTTTTGAAGTCAAGATATATGACATCAATCTCTTCTCCCTTGTCTGGGTGATAGGTCACCTGGCTGTAAAAGGAAATGAGAATGATCAAGCAAGACCTACCCACAACAAACCCATGCTGGCTATTCCTCAGGATGTTGGTGTCAGCCAGTCCATTAAGGATGGCCTCTTTAATAAACTTTTCTAAGACCTTCCTCAGGATAGAGGTCAGGCTGATGGGCCTGTAGTTTGCCAGATCCACTTTCCTCCCTTTTTTGAAGATAGGCACCACATTGGCCTTCTTCCAGTCTTTGGGCACTACACCAGAGCACCAAGAGTTCTTAATGATCTGTGTCAGGGGTTGGGCTATGATGCTCGCCAGTTCCTTGAGTACCCTGGGGTGTAAACTGTCAGGGTCAGCTGACTTGAAGGTATCCAGCCTCTCAAGGTGTTCCTTCACGAGATCAGCATTGATGGAGGGCAGGGGGTCTCCCTCATCCGAACTTCTCTATGCCGTAGTGGGCATGGGCGTCCCATGGGACTGATGAAAGACTCATGCAAAGTACCCATTTAATAGGTTGGCTTTTTCCTGGGTGTCCAAAATTTAACCTACTGATCTACATGTTTGACAAAGATCCTTCCCACCAACAGATGTGGCCACAGGAATGACATCTCTATGTCTCTAAGGCTGCAAAAAGAAATTGCATTTCTCCTGGGAGAAATCCTCCTGTCTCAAGATCCTACAAACGACCACACCCATTGTTCCACTTCAAGTACCCATGAAGTATGAAAGATATGAATGTGCTAAAACTTTTTTTCCAGGGACATCTCCGGACAACTTGACTTTCATTTAAAATATGTAAATAGTAAAAAAAAAAAAAATACATCTTTTGGCCAAAAGTATAGAGCATTTTCAAGGAAATCAGACACATCCTCTGCAAGCCTCTACAAAAGATTGGAAAAAAAATCCTGTTAAGACACAGTTCTGAAGGTGACTTATTAGAATAATCCTATAAGTATTATTACAGCTGGGCTTTTCATGAGTTCTAGGCTTCTCACATCTTTGCATGGTGGAACCTCTTAAGGGCTTTGAGTGTTGGTATTAGGGCTGTGGAAAACAGCACCATTTTATTAAGACTTCTTTTTCTCCATTTCAACAGGAAAGTGTTTCATTTTGAGTTTCATTTCATTTCAAAAGCACCATTCTGTTTTACTTTGTTGAAACTGTTTTGCTGTTTTGTCTCTGTTTCGACGTTTTGCCCCTAGGTTAAAATGGATGAAACTGCCTATAACTTTGTTATTTTTTGGCAAATTCAGATAAAAGTAGCAGGGGTGATAGCCTCTTCTGAGGGCATGAAGCCTGCCAAGCTTCAAGGAGATAAATGTAGGGGTTTCTGGGAACTGCACCTCAAGCTGCTGACAAGCAAAACTCACATCATGTGTGTGTTACGGCACAGCAGGGTAAAAACTGCAGGTATGGTAGCCCCAGCTGAGGCCATGAAGCCAGCTAGCTTTCAAGGAGATAGGTGTAGGCATTTCTGGGAAACTGAATCTCAAGCTGCTGACAAGCAAAACTTGTGACATGTGACCTCTTCGTCCTCACTCTCCTTTCTGTTTCCCTGCAGGCGAGCTCAGCTTCAGCTTTGAAACTTGAAATGTTTCAAAACTTTCCAAATGTTTCAACTGCCTTCATTTTGTTTCATGGCCATTTCAAAGCCCAATCATCTCAATTTTGCTATTTCAAGCTCAAAATGAGTCAAAACAGTGTCAAAATGAAACAGCCAGTGAAATTTTGCACAGCTCTAGCTGGTATAGCTATGATGGTTCAGCAAAAATGTACAAGAGGCAAGGATTTCTTGTGATATTTTTTACTGGACAAACTATATAGTTCAGAGAGCTGTAGGACAATGTTTCAGACATCAAGTTCCCTTCCTCAGGTGTGAGAAAGAGGCAGCAGAATAAAAAAGGCAAATTCTGCATACTGCAACCAACCTCTAGCTGCTATCCCAATATGACTTTGTCTAGCCCACAGTGTGTCCCTTGGTCCCACCTGGCACAGGTGCCACTCAGCCTTGGTGCATCCTGCTGCCTGCTGGGCATATAGCAGGGTTGGGGAAGCTCTGTGGCAAGACTGCCTTTCTAGGCATCCCAGGTGGTAGTGGCTCTTTCTGGCTTTCACTGCCACCACTGCCCCTGGTACTGGTGGGGAACTATGCTGCACAGCCCTGACCTGGCCCATCCTGTGCCCCCTCTGGAATCACCTGTCCAGGCTGAGCAGCAGCAGCAGCAGCAGCAACAGCATTGGGCAGAAACTGCTGCTTGGCATGGGCTGCCCTGCATCTCTGTCACTGCCTCCTCTGGGCTGCCCTGTGGCTGCTCTATACTGTCACTGCTGCCACACTGGGCAGCCCAGATGTAGCAATGACTCAGGGCAGTCCAGAGGCAGCAGTGATGGAGACATAGGGCAGCCTGGCACGGTGTGGGCTCTGGGAGGCTGCAGTGAGAACTGTCCAGCAGTGCTGAAGGGGAGGGGATGCTTTCCCCCTGTGCAGAGCCTGATGCAGCTGGTGCTCAGTCTGGGTGGGCAAGTCCAGAGGAGGCACGGAGCGGGCCAGGTCAGGGCTGTGTAGCACTGGTTCCCATCAGTAGCATGGGGGCTGGGGGCAGCAACTGGAAAGAGCCATTGCTGCCCAGGCTGCGTAGAAAGATAATCCCTCTGTGGAGCTGCCTCATCCCTGCTGCATGCCCTGGGGGTGGCAGGATGCACCACAGTCAGGCGATGCAGAGCAGGCACAGGGTGGGGCTGAGGCTGCACTCTGCTGGTGGCGATGAGGTGCCACAGGGCACATGGGCTCTGGGCTGTTGCAGGGTGAGGACAGGTGCTGACTGGCTCAGGGGTCACACACAGAGGGCTCCCAAGTACATCCCACCATATCCTCAAACTCCCCCCTACAAACCCCACAACCACACCCTCCCCCACCATAAACACCCCATAAACACTGCACCCTGCTCCACATACCCCACAAAATCCATACTGACACCTGCACACCCCTCTCACTCTTACACCCCCCACCATATGCACACACCCACACATATACCCCCAGCCACCTTCCCTTTCCACATACCACACAACCCCACAAATTGCATACCTACCCCCACATACACCCACACATCCCCACAAACTCCCATATTCACACACCCACCCGCATCCACACATAACCCCACAGCCTTCCCCATACCCCACATACATACACATCCACACACAAACACCCACAGTGCCCCACAAACCTCATACCCACCCACCCATGCCCAGCTATGCCTCCCCCAATATAGCTCAAGATGAAGTCTTACTCTTGTATTATGCAGTCATCTCTCTATATATCATACAAACACACACAAATCAGGACTTTTTTTAAAAAATAAAATTAAAATATGTTATTGTGGATGTTTGATTTTTAGTATATAATTTGTTTTATTTCTGATTCCAAGATGGAAACTCCCTTTCCAAAAAGAACTTCCAGGGGCAAAGGTAGGGACTTCAGGTGGCAAGGGGTAGGGTTTTGGGGGGGCAGGGCTTCTGGTCCCAAGATGGGGACCAGGGGGTGGTGCGCTTATCAAGAGGTGTGTCCATACTTGCAGCCTTCAACAGCTCACCGAATCTTATTAAGTGGCCCTCCAGCCAAAATAGTCACCTGCCCCTAATCTAAGCTGTAGAGTGAATTATGGAATGAAATTCCAGAATGGAAGAGCACTGTAAAGGTAATACTCTCAATGTTGATCATATAAAAACAGTAGCATGAGGAGGTATGAGCCCTATTATGTCTTCTCTCCTTTACAGATTAACCTGGCTGTGCTGAGACTGGCATACCATTGTGCCTCAGTAAGGAGTCTGAGCTGAAGTTTTATCTGCTGCTTAATGGTTCATATTAGTTGAAGCTTTTTGCTGATACTCCCAAATTCTGCACTCATGAGGACCCCAGGCAGCACACTGGTGTTGGAAGGTCCTTGACTTTGGAACTCACTCCTCTAGCAGTCCAACTATGCATGAGCATGTTATCCTTCAGGCATCATTTCAGCAAGAGACTTGGCTATTGTGGCTCTAAACAAAGGCTTCTTTTTCTAATTTTCAATTTGTTTCCTGGTGGGTGGGTGGTTGTTTGGGAAAGGGTTAGTGATGCTGACCATTGTGGGCACTTAAAAATTGAAGTTTTCTTTTATGTACAATGCACCCAGATGGCACGGTAGTGGGCACACTATAAATAATTAAAACAAAAACACAGATAGTACTGTAATTCAAAACTCAGCATGTCTATAGTTGCACCATTGACTCCACTAAACTGTTCATTTAAAAGTGGAATAAGTAGCCAAATATAGAGATGACTCTTTCTTTGCTGTTTATAATACTAAAGCTATCTGTTTTGGAATCTTGCAGACCACACATATATTCACACACTTTAGCTGGAATAAATTACTGACTGCATGCTATTTCACAATGACCACAAAAGAGGGGGGAGCGGGGGTTCCCTCAGGCCCTCTGAATGGCCTGTATTTCTCAAGAGAAACAAGGAACAAATCAGAAAATAAGCAAAGTGTCTAACTGAAGATAGGATAAGCTAGGCCTACCTGATTGATCTGATTAGTTTTATAAGATCAGCTGTTTAAAGCTGACCTGCACAGTGGAGAAAACTGGCTTGCACTCTTTTTTGGTTAAAGATATGCTTTAAAAACCTGAAATGTTGGACTTTTAAGAAGTTTTATTTTTCCTAATGTTTTTTAATCTAGAAACTCAAAACCTGTTTGTCTTGAAAACTGGTAATGACATAACAAATATCAAGAAAACAAAACCTGACTAATTAAGAGGCAAACCTGCAAGCAATTTTGAAGTTACCATACATAACAGAAAAGGAAAACCACTACATTTTTCTTTTTTTTTAAAGGAAGTTTGGATTTTGATTGCATCAAAGCATTTGTCAACTGTTAACTCAGTAGTTTTGACAGGATATAGAAAAAGAGAGGGTTATTTTAAATATTATCCCTTTGCAGGTTTCAAAAAAACAACCTGAACTCTGGCTGAACTCTTCAGTAACCTAAACTTGCCAATAGCTGTTCCTAAGGCCCATAGCAGAAATTACAGATGTGCTTAACTGATTAATCTGCAATAACAGGTTAGTCATATCTTAACTGGTAACCTTGTCACATGTTCATTTAGTCAATGATATGATAAAACAGGAAATAAGCTATAACATTATTACACAGAATATGTGTAACAACTTTGTGGCTGGTTCCCATCATGCCTTAAATTGAACATGTGGCCAGTACCAATCAGCCCTTTAAGGCTCCGGTACACTCCTGTGGGTGGTGATCTGTTGTTGGTGCCCCCTTTAATTTAATGTCTATCAGAAGCCTAAAGTACAGTAGCAGAAAATAAATTGAAGCTCAGTAATTACAACTGAATGCTATTTCTTTAACAAAATCTCCTACCACATCATCCCATCCAAAGATTCACTCTTAAAAACTAGATATCTTTTCATGCACACCACATGAATTGCATCAGTTACTAAAGAAGTATTTTAAGGATTTCTGTAATAGAAAACTGATGAACTGCACTTTTAGTTTTGAGTGTATAAATAGGAAAATACCCACTTTGTGTATAAAGTACAGCCAATTTACTTGTGTAGAGGCAGCAATTGCATGCACAAATACCTCTGAAATTTAATGCATGGTGTCTAACCAGTACCTATGATTTTCTAGAGGAAAAAAAATTGCCAGCTAATCTGAAAACACTTTTTATTCAATCCATCTATTTTACAAAACTTTCTGATTTATGTTGCATCTTGTTTTGGTACTTTGACAACTCTTTTTAATTAGAATTTGCCACATTTTAGGATAGAGCTAGCAGCTTACTGGTCCTGAGGAAATGCGTTTTCAAAGTAAAGATTTTTTTCTCTGTGTCATTCTTTTTTGGTGCCCTTTACAATAGACTTAGTCAACGTGGATGAAAACTTCTTCATTGTGTGTGGTTATGTGGTTGAAACAATTTTGTGTTTGGTCTCAAGTGGTTATAATATAAATAGAAGCCACGCCACTTCTTTGTGTAGGATGGTGTTTTTTGTAACTTAAAGTATGATGATACATTTGAAAAGCAAATTAGTCCCACTCCATCAAGAGATGGTCTGCTTGAGGTGTGCCACAGACTTTTTCAAACTGTTTACCTGGGTTCAGGCCTATTCAGAATAAAAATAGACTTTTGATGTAGGTTTGGGAAGTCCTACCCTGCAATATGGGCTTGCTGCTTAAATGACCAATCCTAACCCTCTGGGTACAGCTAGACAATTTAGTTCTCAATTGCTTTTTAGGACTGAATCTGAGTAATGTCAGGTACTTCAGTCTATTAACTGATATCAACAGAAGCTACAGTTCCTCAACAGAAGTTGGGATCAATCCCATGGACTGTCCTGTGAACTCCAGAAGAAAAAATATTTAGCATTTATATGGTACTTTACATTTTCAAAGCATGGTGCAAATAGGAATTAATCCTGGGGAGTGTAGCAAGGATGAAATAAATAACATCTCATTTTGTAGCGAATATACACATCCCCCTGTGGATCCCTAGTGGCATCCAAGGCCCAAAAATGTAGTCAACCAATACTTTGGAAAGACAGGCTTTTCATCCTTTGGATTCTAGGCTTCCCGTCACCCAAGATGAGGTGTCTTTGGCTCTTTCTGACTCCCCAATATGGTACTTTAACCAACACACAATAGGACAGGCATTTCTCAGTGCCTTCTCTGCCACTCCTTTTGAAAGGCAAGGTTCTTGGAGTAGATGTGATATCTTTTATTAGATCAACTGAGTAGTTGGAAAAAAATTCTTGGCAAGCTTTTGGGCACAGTCACCCTTCCTCAGGCATAGGGAGTCTCTACTGTTCTGAGTCTCCAAGAAATGAAAGGATCTAAAAGTGTGGCAGGATGTTAGTGAAAATGTAAATAGGTAGAATTAATAAGACAAAAGGTGAGGCAGAGAGGTGAAGCAGAGGGGGAAGGGGAAGGGGAAGAGAGCAGGGAAAAAAAGGCTTAAGGAAGACAGTGCAGTGATAGGGTACAAGGTAGAAAAGAGGCTGTCAGGCAGCTACCTGGTGAATCAGATATCAGGCAGGTTATAATGTGTTATAAACTCAATGCCTATGTTGAGTCCATGATTTTTTGTATCCAGTAGATTTATTAAATGATTTATTCGTAGGCTTATCTATGGAAGGTGTTTTGTAAGTTCCCTTTGAAGATTAGAACTGAAGTGTGCATCCAGAGGTATTTGGGTATTCTTGTCTTTGATATATTTTCAGTGTGTTTTCATTCCATTGTGTAGTTGTTGTTTGGTTTCTTCAAAATATTTCCCCTCAGGGCAAAACCTGCCAACATATCTCCACTACCCCCAATATAACTGCACCCTACAACAGAACCATCACCATTACTGGATCTTACAGTGGAACCTCCAGAAATGTAATATACCTCATCCCATGCACTAAATGCCCTATGGGAAAATATGTTGGAGAAACCAAACAACAACTGCACACCAGAATGAACACACACCAAAAATCTATCAAAGACAAGAATACCCAACTACCTGTGGGTGCACACTTCTCATAGGACAATCACTTCCTCTCTGATCTCTCAGTTTTAATTCTCAAAGGGAATTTACAAAACATCTTCCATAGATGAGCCTACAAACTTCACTTCATAAATCTACTGGATACAAAAATATAGACTCAATATAGACATTGAGTTTATGACACATTACAACCTACCTGACATCTGATTCACCAGCTACCTGCCTGACAGCCTCTTTTCTACCTTGTACTTTAACACTGCACTGTCTCCCTTCAGTTTTTTTTCCCTGCTCTCTTCCCCCTCCCTCCTCTGCTTCACCTCTCTGCCTCACCTTTTGTCTTTCTAATTTTACTTATTTACATTTTCATTGACATTCTGCCACACTTAGCTTTTTTCATTTCTTGGTGTCTCAGAACAGTAGAGGCTCCTGGTGCCTAATGAAGGGTGACCGCTCCTGGAAGTTGCCAAGAAATTTTTGTCAACTACTTAGTTGGTCTAATAAAAGATATCACATCTACTCAAAGAACCTTGCCTGCCTACGTCCTTTGACCAACACGGCTACGACCAAAAACCCAGCTCCTTTTGAAATGGATTTACTGCCCCTTGCATTCAATATAGTCATTGGATAACATGGGGGGAGAGCAGTTGAGAAGTTTCTGCCTCATTGGGCATAAGGGTCCACACTAGAACTGAGGTATCCCTCCCTTCCAGGACAGCAGCCACTTCACTGAGCCACATAACCTCTGGCTTATTTTTCTTTCTGGCCTCACGTATCTCCCACATACCTCCCTCTTATGGCTATCTGGAGAGGGTTACATTTAAGAGGAGAGCTTAATTTGTTAAGAATTTTTTCTCAAATTGATACAGAGCATTTTACTGTGCATTAAAAAAAAGCAAAAGTTACATACTTGAGGCTGTTGAGTGGCAGTGGGTCTCTGAGGAGATGGTATAGGTGTTTTGGATAACGTTTGGTTCATTTTGCTTACAACCAGCTCAGTTATATGTTGCCTGTCTTCAGCCTGATGTTCACCAATCAAAGGCATTGCGCAATCCATAACCTATAATATACAACAGTGGATAAGTTAGTGAACTAGCTTTGCAGCAAACACATGTCTAGCATATGTAAATGTCAGGTCATCCACCTTATTTGTTCCGTTAAAAATGTGTTCAGAGGAAATGGAATTGAGCCTATCATCATGCCTTCAGCAGCCTTGAGACTGCAGAAGCCCCTTTTTATGATTTGAGAGCAAGGGACTAGCCACTCTCCAAAACAGCATCACTTCCCAAACTCAAACCAGTATACACAAAGGTGACCTTTTTAAGGGATGCCATGCATGGTCAGTCCATGAGGAACATAGTTCCTGAGAAAAGAGATTCTAGACTTCCCTTTGGATAGTCTGAGATCTGAAGTATTTCCCTAAGAACACTGGGCTAACTTATGTTTTGGAGGGCCATCCATCTTGCAGCATTGTGAGGCTCAAAGCATGACCCTTCAATGGAAAAAAACCCACTGAATTTTAATTTCTTAGCATTTTTCTTGGATTTTTTCTCATGCAAAGGAGGAATCAGTCTTTAGTGATTAATGTAGAATTTGAAACATGGCCATTTGTGCAGCTATTATTGTTAAGTTTAAGACAGTCTACTTGCAGTGTGGAGTGCTGATGACCAAAGTGTTACCACAAACAAATCAGAAATACCACACAGTGTATTGTGTACTTTGTGTACTGTGAGTTCAAGTGACCTGTTTTAGTAATTATTTGCTCTATAGCTGGACAAAACACTGATCTCACATACTGGATACGATGTCCAATTTGGACGACCCAGTCGTATATCTGTGTTTGTGTTTCTTGAAATCAAGAAAAGGAATGATTAAGTAACAAGCAGAAGTGCTGCTATTTCTGTGGGAGAGTAAAGAAAAACTATTTTTTTTTAAGAAATTGCCATCACTTCATGCTTCCGTATAGAAACTGTTTTGCAAAAGGAAAGGTAGCTCTCTCTCATTGGCCTGTAGTCTGTGTGATTTATAACTGTGAATTGGAGTTGCCTGGAAGCTTCTAGTCAATAACACAAGCTGTTAGACATTTTGGGTAGAAAAAGTAGTTGAACTAAGCCTTGGCACTGGCAGTACTGTATATTTAATAAAGTCTGTACCTACACTGTGTTCTTCCTCCAAAGTGAATCCTAGTCCTCTACTTTTCAGTCTGCAAAAAGCAGAATTGGTGCATTTCAATTGCACAAAGGAAGAGGCAGAGATTGGTATAAAAAATGAGGGGGCAACTGGAACAGCAGCACCAGGCATTATGTTTATGGGGGGGCATAAGAATAGCCACTGCTGCCATGAGCATGGTGGCAGCCAGCACTGCTCCAGGTGTCATGGGTGCCCTGAGCACACAGCTGCCCTGTGACACCTTTGGTGGAGATTGTGAATTCCATTATGATGTGGTCAAAAGTCTATGAGTACTTGCCATGCAGCAGTACACGGTATATTTAGAGGTGGTGCAGGAAACATATGGATAAGCAGAAAGTGAGAGTACCTGCACTATATGGATATTCTGGTTTTCTTTTCTTTTGGAAGGAGTATCTTAGCAACTGCAGAATTTTCCCATGCCATTATCCTGAATAAATGTGAGTCTCTGCATAAAATCTTGTCCCACTTCAATGTGTAACCCTTTTTAGTCAGTGCCTAACCCACACATTCAAACTGGATGCTCAAAGGAGAACTTTGGACCTAAATGAGCAAATGTTCAGTCTAATAATGTTTCAAAACTGTGGTGTCCAGTCTGAATCTCTGTGAGCTCGAGGATTTTCAAACTCTGATTATAGCTTTCAATCAATTCTTAAAATGACCCAAATAACAATTTTATATTACTTTATTTACTGTTACTGTGAAAACAAAATGTAACTGTATGTGATACCCTGAAACTCATATACTTATTTTCTTTTTCCAAGCTCATTTTCAGTAGACAGAAGTGTTTTATACTCATAACTGAGATGATGACAACCCTAGATTTGGGGGTCTTCAGATCTATGAAATCTCAGAGATACCTCAAGCATCAAAAATCTTTCACAGCTAACAGATCCCAGACTAAGGCAATCCTAAATTAAACTAATACATTAAGTCTTGAGCAGCTGTTTATAAAGTCAGAAGTAATGCAAAAAGTGCATAATACTCGCATTCTAGGCTTTCTATGAAGTGTATAGGGTTTTCCCACATGATTTTTCTTCAGTGGAACAATGCACTTTTCTATATTCCTTGTTATGTTGCTTTGATTTATTGCATATTTAAGTGTCAGCTGGAAAAATGAGGTAAATCAAATACTATATATTTTTAACACACAGTTTATTCTTAATGTTGTTTCCTAGTTCACCATGTCCTTGAGAAAAGGCTAAATGCAAAATCTGCAGGAATAGCTTGCTCTGTTTTTTTGCAAAAGGAAGTTACGGCCAGTACATTTTAAGGCTTAAACCTGCTCTCATTTAGTGTTAACTTGGAGTAATTTCACTGAAGTCAATAGACTTTCATTGGACACCAGGATCATGCCTTATTAGACTATTGTGCATTGTCTCTGTGTTTAGCACCCAGTCTCTCTACTCCTATGTAAAACTGGATTTCTCAATGGAATGGAGAATCAGGAGAGTTAAATATAATGTAACATTTGCTATAATTCATGGCCTTTGTACAGATTGTGTCAAGAGCTAGGCACCTCAGCCTTCACTCTAGGGCAGGTTACTATAACTGGAACACTAGTTTTAATTGGTACTGCATTAGTGCCAAATGGCCCATTTATTAGTATTCAGCAGGTTATCATCAGATTATTTCTTCAAGCTAAAAAAATAATTGTCCTTGAGATGGGAGTGGGAGAGGGCTACCAGAAATAGAACAGACATTCTGGCCAGGCTGTGATAAGTGATTTGGAAACATAAGACTGCCTGAATGCTTAACATGAGCCATTATTCATGCTAGGCATTTCAGATGGTCCTTTAATGTGCTTATTTGGGAATCCATAATCAGTAGTTCTTTTTAAAATTATGGACTATCTTTTAGAGGCCTTTCTGACAGACCTTCTACTTAATTTTATTAATGTTTTCACCAGGAATAATTAATGCTACATAATGTTTTGAATTTAAAAAATTGCCTTAGGTATTAGGTATCTTATCTTTGAATTCTTTTTATAAAGCTGGTGCTCATAGGGCCTTATAGAATAATGGAAAAATAGGACTGGAAGAAAACTCAGTAAGTCATCTAGTCCAAATCCTTAAAGCAGGATTGTCTCTGACTAAACCAGCCTTGTCAAGTGTCTGTCTAACCAGGTTAGACAGGGAATTAAAAATTCCCAAGGATCAAGATACCACAACCTCTCTGCATAGCCAGTTCCAATGTTTAACTACTTTTATAGTGAGAAAGTTCTTCCTAACATCCAACCTAAATTTTCCTTGATACAGTTTGAGACTGTTGCTCAAGTTCTGGCTCCTGCCCCACAGAGAACTTTGTAACCACCCTTCAAGTATTTGAAGATTAACAGATCCCCACTTGGTCTCATTTTCTTCATAATAAATAAGCCTAGTTCTCTCAGCTTTTCCTCTAGTCCAGTTTCTCAGGTCTCTAATCATGTTTATTGCTTTCCACTGAACTCTTTCTAATCTGTCCACATTTTTCTGCATGTGCAGGGACCAAACTGGACACAATACTCCAGATGAAGCCTCATCAGAGCCAAACAGAGCAGAAGAATCAGCTTTAGATAAAAGTGCCAAAAAGCACCGCTGAAGCACTCGATCTACACAGATGCTGGGGAGCAGGTCAAACTAACACGTTACTGGAGCCTGAATTGATTCAATCTTTGCACATTAGTCTAACCAAATTGAACTAATTTGTTAGTGAATAGACATTCCCTCTCGACTCATTGACTTCAGAAATGCAGGCACATGCCTGCAGTAGCTCAGGTCAGGCACTGGGGGTGGGGGGTGGTGCTAGAGTGCACACTTGGATGTAGGGAAGCTGTGCTGCAGGCGGGCTGGGGAGCGTGGCCAGCCCTGGCAATGGCTTCAAGTGAACCGTCCAGAGAGGGGTTTAATTCCCCCCTCCCTGTTCCATCAGCAGACCCGAGTCAGGATCTGCCTGGCACTCTTCCCTTGTTGCCCCAGTGGCAGGGATGGGGGCATGGCAAGACACTGGCCAGCATGGCCCTTTGAGGCAGAGCGGGTAGGGAGGGGGTTTATATCTCTTTGCCTCCACTGCCCCTGATGGATTGCAGCTGGGGTGTGCTTGCTCTGATAGTTGCCTCTGCTGATTGCTTCCTGTGTGGTGTGAGTGGCAGAGTGAGCTCCTTCCCTTCCCTTTCTGCCAGAAGGTGGAAGAAGGGGGGGGGGGAAATAACCCTCCTCCCTGCCCCCTTGCCAAAGGGGACATGCTGGCTGGCCTGTGGCTGTGCCCCTGCCACTGGAGCAGTGAAGGGGCAGAGACCATGATGGGGGCAGAACACTTGGTCATGGTTTCCTGGACAGAGTAAGTCTCTTCCCAGTGCAGGGGGGCTGTGCTATGAGTGGAAGCAGGGCAAGGCAGGGTGGTCACAGCTACTGCAAACTGTTCAGGGTGAGTGGTGGTGGCACTAAGGGGATTTGCGGGGGCTGTGGCCACCCCTCCAAACCCCAGTGCCACTGCACACCCTGTGCAGTCTGCAGCAGCTCTGCCCGCCCTGTTCCAGCCTGCAGCACAACCCCTCCGTCTCTTCCTCCACCCCCACTAAGAAGAGGCATGCACTCCTTGGGAAACCATGACAGGGGGTCATAGTCCCTCCTCACCCTCGCCACTCCAACGGCAGAAGGGGGTGTGGCCAGAGGCCAGTCGGAATGGCTCCTTTAGGTGTTGGAGGCACAGAGAGAGTTTATTTTCCTGCTCCTTCCAGCATCTGGTGGAGGGAGAAGGGAAGAATCTTATTCCACTGCTCACCCAGCACAGGGAACAATTGGTGGAGGTGGCAGTCAGGTCTGCAGCCCCCTACGGGCAGAGAGGACAGTAGGGGGTATAAACCCCTTCCCTGCCTCCTCTGCCTCAGGGGGCCATGCCATCTGGCCTCTAGCCATGTCCCTACCCCTGCCACAGCAGCAGAAATGGGAAAGTGCTAGGCAGACTCCAGCTCGCGTCCATGCTGGTGGGACAGGAAAAGAGAATTAAACCCCCTCCTGGCCAGTTCACATGAGGCTACTGCCCAGGTTGGCCATGCCTGTGCTGTTTGAGCAGTGAGTGGAGAAATGCCTGTCAGGTCTGTGCTAGTGAGAAAGGGGAGGAGGAGGGAATAAGCCTCTTCCTTGCCCCCTTCGGCTTGTGGGGGGCAGCGTCTGGCCATGCCCCCACCCCTGCCCCCGATTGCCTGTGCTCTGGCTAGGGAGCAGAGGGGTGGGGCCAGCCCTGCTCCACTGGAGCAAAGAGCACAGCCCTGCCCAGGGCTGCAGAACATGCTGGGATACTGGGGGACTCTGGTTTAATGTAAACCAGGAAGGAGTCGGGGTCAGAAGTTCCAAAAATTGGTTTGATCTCAATCAGGTAAGTCTGATACTACATTCAACAAGATCTAGCTCAACCTGGTTTCAACCATTTGGAAACTGGCTTATTTGCACTGAATTTATGTTTTGTTACAGGTTTAAAACAGTATCTTCTCACTTAAACGGGTTCATGTGTAGCTTCTGTCCCTAGCCCTGGGGTTTTAAGTTTCCAGTCATACACTCCTTGATTCAGACAGCCCAACTGCAGGGCATTTGGAGTTTCTCAACAGGGCTGACTGTTTCCTCTTAAAGGGACAGGTCAACTTCTTCAGGCCTCCCAGCCTTCTATTTGAACCTATCACTCAGAAAAATTGAATGAACAAAAACAAATTTTAAAAGGTTTGGGTAGAAATTCAGCAGGAGTCCTCAGGTTATGCAGAATGTGTCCCTGAGTTTAGAGAGAAGCACTCAAAGATGAGTCTAAGAGAGGAGGAAAATATATGTGAAATAAAAAACAATGTAATAAACCTGACTTGCTACCTACAATAACTTTAAAACTATCCTGAATTCAACCAGTTATGCTAACTTGTTTTACAATTATTTGGCTTTTGTGGTTCTCATTCAGGCATTTCAATTATTTTCAAGGATTTTTTTTCCTGAGGTTTTTTTCCTTTAGCCATATCAATAAAGAGAACAACAAACAATTGTTCATCACTGTGATCAAGAGAATAGAGCCTTCTAAAAGTTCTTATCATTTACCAAGCAGACAGTGCTGTTGCCCTGTCACGGAAATCCTTGTCTCATGACATTTTTAAAAATATATTTTATTTTCCCATGATGGAGCATAGGGCTATTTCTTAACCATTATAATAGCTTTAATTAGAGGACTTGGAGACTCTTAACATCCTTATAAATATGTTAAAGACAAAGGAAGGAAGAAAAGTTATATACACAACAGCAGCAAGATTAATGTGGCAAATATAGTATTGGAAAGGGATAAAGATGGGACCAGCCTAACTAAAGGAAAGAACATAAAGTATCAATGGAAAAGTTATTTTGAAGAACCGGTGAATGTTGAAAATGAAAGAGAAACCATGAATTTAATGGGAAAAAATGGAAAGACCAGAACCAGAAAAAATTACTATAGCTGCAGCAAAACTTAAATCTTCTAAAGCATATTGTTCATCTATATTGAGATGATTAAAGCAATGAGAGGAAGGGGCTGAGTGACTGTAGAGCAGGTGCCTGCAAAGTCTGGCCTGTGGTAGGATTGGGCTCACAGTGGACTACATTTTTCAGCTGCCCCTGCCAGCATTGCTGTGGCTGGTTTCCATGAAGACCCCAGCAGCAGCAGTGACACGACAATACAGGGCCAGGGTTTCCATGGAGACTGGCGCTGGCAGGGCACATGGCTGGGTGGGGAGCTGCTCTGGGGTTGGGATCCCGAGGTGGTGACAACATGGTCCAGAGCTGGAGCAAAGCTGCAATCCATTGCTCGTATGTCCTGGGCAGGGTCATGAAGATAGAGGATGGTGGATCTTTCCTGGCTCTGGACCATGCTGTCATTACTACAAGATCCCAGCTCCAGCTATGGAGCAGTTCCCCACCCAACCATGTCCCAGACAGTGCTGTTGGGGCCAGTCTCCATGGAAACCCTGGCCCCGCACTGTCACGGCACCACTGCTGCTGGGGTCTCCATGGAAACTGGATATAGTAACACAGGCAGGGGTTGCTGGGAAATGGAATCTGGCTGCCAGCAGGCAAAACAAATTAAAATATAAATAACATAAAATGTCCACAAGGGCCCCAGAAATGGAGCAGTTCCTGAGTGCGGGGAGCAGCATTCACAGCCCTGGGTATGCACGAGGTGGCCCAGGCTTGCAACTTCCCCCAAGAAGGATTGAGCCACTGGGATGCGTGAACAAGTTATGCCACTCCCCTGAGGCCTGGACTGAGTCCTCCCTTGGCGAAACATTAGCCAGGCCAGGGAACTTATGAACATGGCCCCACACAGCTCCTTGGGACACTTTGGTCATTGGGCAATGGGTCTCCCACCGGGAAGTGACACTTGGGTAAGATAGCCTCAATAAAGAGGCAAGAGGAAGAACTTCCCTAGAGGAGGGGAACCACTAGAGAACTCTTGTGTCTCATATTTTGGAGTGTTTATTGATTGTTTGATACATGCTGTGCATTTTTGGAGTGTTTATTAACTATTAACTGTACAACTTGTATTGTAGAATGCTATTTATTATTGTATTTACTTGTTCATATCATTTGGGACCATTATGTTTACCTGTTTGTATTTGGATATAGTTACATGTATTTATAACCTGTAAATACTCACTTTTGTTCACTACCTTTTTATATATACCTATATTAAATTTGTACTTGGTTAAGACATCACTTTCTATTCCTCCTCTACTGAGACTGTAAGTATAAAAAGAAGTGAAAGTTTAATGGACATTAATTTGATGTTTTATTAGTATGATCTGGAGAGAGAGTTAAAAAACTATATGTTGAAATGATGCATTCATAAAATTCTCTTTCATTCTACAGCCAGTCTCTGGTGTAATGGAGCCTGGCAGCTCCATTCAAACAGGTGAAAAGAGCAGAAACCAAATGAATAGTTCAGATTCCTGCATAGAATAATTACTTGGCTTTCCTACTGCTAAACCTGACAACCCATTCTCCTAGGTAAGTGATTCTTTAATTAGTTTCATTACTTCCTAATAAGACTTTGACTTTACAGACGTGGTCCTTTGGAGTATGAAAGTAAATCTGCCAAGCCTTCCATTTGCATTAGCACGTAGCAAGCTGCCCTTTAAGTCAGTAAGGTTTGTGGTAAAGTACATGAGTGGTCACACCAGGTATTCACAGTGTATCTCTTAATTGGAATTAATCAGAAATGGTAGTCTTTCATTTTTTCAGCAAACGATGGTGTCCCATCAAAAATATTTGATTCTTCTCAAGAATCTCTAACTTTGAACAAAGAATAGGTTAAACAGGACTTATTTGTTTGTCAAAGGTCATATAAAGTCCAAGGAGTTGTTCCCAACACTTTTCTTGGACCTGACAGGCTACAAAGATCATGTCAATTGCCCCATGGAATAGTCTGAAACCACTGAGATTCTGGCAAAATATCCTCAACAAGAGGTAGAAGATGGTTCAGGAAAAAGCAGGCAAGGATTTTCCCTGTTGTGAAAAGAAGGGCAATAGCCTTGATAGTTCCCACATACAGACTTATCTTCTTTCTTGAAGATAGTGATGATGGTAGTCATGATTCCTTAGGTCCCCAGGGATCTCCTTGTTGTTTAAAATTTGAAGAATAAATTAATACAGTGTCAGTATAAGTTCCTCATCACCAGCCTTGAGGATTTTAGTAGGTATGTCATCCAGTCGAATAACCTGTTGTTCTTGGTTTCCTTGATGATTCATGCCAGACTTCGAGGATGGGAGGGTTAACAAGGGATCTCCATACAGGTTGTTGGGGGACAGACTTGATAGTGGCATCCCTCAGTTGACTTGACTCATGGTTCAGAAGCACCTCTAACTGCTCTTGAAGACCTCACTATGACCTTTGACTCCATCAATAGCATGGCCCTATTGAAAGTACTGGCCAGATTTGGATATCCTGAAAAGTACATCAAGGTCCTAAGCCATGAACAGATGACTTTGACCATTCTTTGCAGCTGACTAGAGACAGATCCATTTGTCATCTGAACTGGAACTAAGCAAGGATGCATCATTGCCCCATTCTGTTATCAAGTTTTCATAGATTTCATAGACATTAGGGCTAGAAGGGATCTCATGAGATCACTGGGTCCAGCTCCCTGCCCAAGGGGCAGGAAGTCAGCTGAGGTTAGATCATCAGCAAGATAAGCATCCAAGCATTTCTTAAAGGTATTCAGAGTAGGTTCTTGCACCACTTCTGGGGGGAGTCTATTCCAGAATCTGGAGACTCAGATGGTAAAGAAGTTTTTTCCTTATTTCCAGTCTAAGACAGTCTTCCAGCAGTTTGTAACCTTGTCTTCCCTTAGGGTGCCCTAGTGGACAGATGTTTTCCCAGTTCCTGATGCACACCCTCTTATATACTTATAGGCTGCCACCAAGTCAACCCTGAGCCTTCACTTCTCCAGTCTGAAGAGTCCCATGCCTCAGCCTCTCCTCACAAGACCTGTTCTCTTGACATCTAATCATGCTCTCCTCTGGACTCTCTCAAGTTTCTCCACATCCTTTCTAAAGTGTGGACCCCAGAATTGGTTAAAGTAATCCAGCTGTGGCCTCACCAAGGCTGAGTAAAGCAGGCGAATGACTTCTTGGGTCTTGCTTGAGATGCATTGGTAGATGCAAGCAAGAGTTTTATTTGCTTTGCTGGCTGCGGCATTTCACTGGTGGTTTACTTTCATCTTGTGGTCAATCATGATACCCAAGTCTCTTTTGGTCATGGTGCTAGTGAGTGTAGCACTGCCGAGCCTATAAATATGATGTGGGGTTTTTCTCCCAAAGTGGAGCGCCTAAACTCCCAGTTTAGGAGCAGCCCGTGATTTTGTGGTAGCCAGAGGATATGGTACAAAGACACATTGAAGGCATACCTCAAGAGAACAGGTCTGTGGTTTAAGGACTGGACTCTTCAGTTACTTTAAACCCCATCAGTGAGCCATGGTACAGATTATCTTTGAGAATCAAGGGCTCTCAGATGTTATTTGTCCAAAAATGAACAGGGATTGTAACCATATTCAAGAGAGGATAGCTATAATATCATATTTGGTTCATGAACAGCATCACTTTAACTCACTGTGCTTCCTACTCTCAGATGTCTAGATCTGGATTATTTTTTTTCAAAAGATGCATACAGAATCATGCGAGGATGAGTTTTTTCTCCTCAACATTTAAACTCTAAGGAAAATGAATATTTAAATTGGAAACTGAAGGAGATTTGAGGAAATTCTGTTAAAATTCTCACCTCATTTTCATCAGAAAATGTTTGATATTTGTCACTGAACAAACCACTTTCTAGAAAAATTCATTTAGCTGTAACAATGGGTCACATGCACACCAGTACATTCCAATTTGTGCATCAGGGCATAGCAAAAGAGATGAATGCTCATTATTTAGGTTTAGAGACATTCTAGTTGCAGACAGAGACTGATTTAGGCAACCCTAGAGAGCTGGAATATTTTGCATTCCACTCCTTTTGAAAAGAGAGAGAAAGGCCCTGAGATAAGATACAAATGCATTATTGTTTATTCTGGTGACAGATCTCTGTAATGAGAGTGCATACAGTGATGACTGTTCAAATGAAGGAGAGAGGGTGAGGTAGAAGGATACTGAGATTCAGATAACAACATTTATAGGCCGCATTCTTGGTCTAACTGAAGACCACTTCCTTTGCAAGGTGTCTGCAAAAAAAAGAATCTGTAGTATCTGTGATTAACCATAAAGGAACATTATAAGACCGATGTGACAGTAAGGGCAAAATGAGTGATGGCTGATATCATAAGTGTCAGGGACTGATCAGGCATACTACAATGATTAGGCAGCCATATCCAATCTATTAACTGAAGCTATTTTTACTCTGTGAGAGTGGTGAAGGAATGGGAGGTACAGAGAAAATGGAAGCTACCATTTGAAATGAATTATTTTAAGTAAAAGAATTTTTTTTGCTTAAAATCCCTTTATTCAGTATGTGATTGAGAAGAGCTGTATTGGCCTTAAAAAGCTGCATCAGTGGAAAAATTCCCAATAAATAACAGTATGTATATGCATGGAGAGAAAGAGGTAGTTTTGGTGACAGGTTTGCCTGATTCAAAAATCTGAAATATATAGATTGAATTTTTACTTGTAATTGCTGATCGCTAAGGGAGATACTGAAAAGCATTTATAAACATGTTAAGGCAAGAATCGAAATGCCATCAGGAAAAATTCTACAAAGAGCTAAAACTTTCGCAATAGGTTTCTTTATTTTCATAACAAACTTATTCCTTACTGTGGGATGCTAAGTACTTGTAAATATGCTTAAGTGTTGCCAAAAGTCCTTTGGCAATATTTGTATTTATTAATTTAGTATTCTAGCAGTGCAGTTGTAGCCATTATGGTTCAGGAAATATACAAGAAGCAAGATTTTGAGATGTGGTACTCCCTTTCATTGGACAGACTTTATAATTGGGAGAGATATTAGACATGGTCTTAAGCACAAAAATGCCCTTCTTTGGGTCCAGGAAGGACACAGATATAGCTCAAGCTAAATGCCAGTTAAAGCAATTGCTTTTGTTTAACCTCATTATACTAATGAAAAGGATCACTTAAAATGGGCAGCTAGCCTATGGACCAAAGAAAGTTATCATTAATGGTTACAAACCAAGTAAAGTTGCTGTAGTTAAGCTATAGAAATAGCTACAGACAAGGCCATTTGAAATGGGAGAGGGCCATTATTACCCACAAAGCAAGACGACTTTAGTAGAGATACTAGGTTGGGAAAAAATCCTTGAAATCTTTATGTAATTCCACCATACCCTTGAAAAATATCATACCTTGATCAAAATTTTACTACCCTCTGCCTGACTTTCAGACAACCTCCCAACTGTATCAGAGGCAAATTTTCTACTAATCAAAAACCACTCAGAACAAAATCAAGCCTAAACAATGAATGCAATACCTGCCAATAAATCTCCACCATCACATGCCTCACAATAAACCATCAGAATCCATAGATCCTACACATATCTATCAAGAAACATTATATAACTCATTTAAACCACTGACTGCATCTATGGAGAACATGTGTGTGAAGCTAAATAAGCACTATGGAAGTGATAAAAGGATAGAAAAAAAACCCAGTCACTAGTGGATTTACACTAGTTACAGAGCAACCACTCCATATCTTACCATACATTACTTGTCCTCAAAGAAACATAAACAATTACATAAAAACTTCAGCAGATAAGTGTGGGAACAAAAATTTGTAACTTTACTGGATAACAAAAACCATAGACCTAACAAAGACTTTTTTTAATTTACTAGTTCCTGCTGCTAACTTTTTTTCTACAGGTGATAATGATCCTCTTTCTTGAGGAAGCACATGTTGTGCCCAAAAGCTTATCCAAGATCTTCATTAAGTCAGTTAATTCAGGAAATTTAGTTATGCTTATGATCAGTCTTGTCTCTAGTACACGATGTAAATGTTATTATTAATACGTGCCTAGCTCAAGAGCTTTGAAAGGAGACTAAACAGCTGATTATGGAAAATTTGCCAAACACCACTTTAACCACCTTCATTTTTGTAAAAAGAAATTATCACAAAAGGCTAAGCTATAAAAATATTTTAGTTTTTTCTTTTCTTTCTCTCCTCTTAAGTGCTTGTTAGACATTCTCTCTCTATGCCAGATAGAACACATACTTAGTACTGCGTACTTAGAAACTCAGTTATGTGAAAACTTATTTCTAGCAAGTGCTACATGAAAACCTGCTGAAGTTGGTCAATCTGTATCTGGGAAACTATATACACAGGAATATACATTTGTGGATATGGGGCCAAATGTTGCACCTAAATCCAAAGTTGATTTATGTTTTCCTAATGTGTGTGTTTGTCTGTATGTGTGTACATGCATGCATGCCCATGCAAACATGTGTTGTACAGTGATCCATGAATAACAACCATCAGAACCTGCATTATCTTATCCTGTCAACATGAATACACAGTCTGACATTAAATCTGCCAGTATTTAGCCTCTTTAAAAACATATCCTAAAAATGAGGTTGCGACCCTAGCACAAGTAGGTATATTCATACTAACTTTGATGTAACTAGCACAGGTAGCACAGGTAGTAACAGCAATGCAGACAGGATGGCACAGGCTAGCAACATGCACATGGATACAGTGTCCACAGCTTGTATAGCCCCTGCTGAAGATTTTGCCACTCGATACTTTGCTCAGAAGTACTTTACTCATGCTAGTTAGATTAAAGCTAGCTGGGTATGCTCTTCATATTACAATCATATTCATTTTGATTTGTAAAAAAGACCTGACATAACAGCTTTTCAGTACTACAGTAGGTAGGTCTTTGCCCTATCTTGGGACCATGGGTGACTGGTGCTGCCTCAGTCAGAAGGGCATGTGCCCCCCCAGTGACCAGTCAGTGACCAGAGGGGTGGCCCCCCTGTGGCTGATCTCACTGACCAGGTCAAGGAGGTCTCCCTGCAGCTGATCACGAGGCAGTGGATCACTGCAGCTGCTTCTGGAAGCACCACGGTGGTCCCGCTCCTTGGCCAGCACTTGCAGGGGGGCACCTGCACTCCCTCCTGCCCATCACCTAAGCGGCAAGTATGGCCAGTCAGGGGGTGCACTGGTGCTCTCAGGGGGTGCATGTGCACCCTCGTGCACCCCCTATGCATTGCCGCTGCTTGGAACTGATGTTGTAATGCCACTGCTTGGGACCACAGTAAAGGCTGCTTAGTGCTAACTTTTTAATTGTTACCACTATATTTACATGGTTTTTTTTTTTTGGTTTTTTGTTTTTGTTTTTTGTTTTTTTTTTTTACAGGTATTGTCATGAATCTGAACTCCCAAAGCAGTTCTGCATTTCAACAGATTGCACAATTTCTAATTATCCACTTTCGTGAGCACATGCTACTATTTTCCAAACAATCCAACTGATTTTGGAGAAGAAGGGATTTCTCTCTTTAGAAGCTTTATCATTCCGGTGCAATGTCTCTTTTTCATTACCTCTCTCTCTCTCTATATATATATATATATGTATATATAAAGGGCTTAGTCTATCTGTCTGTGTATCTATCTGTCTGTCTGTTGTGGTTTTGGCCAACTCTGCATGTGCTGCCAAGAGGGTGGGCAGAGATTGGCTGTCCAGGCTTGGACTGCACAGGCCCAAGTTGGACCCGCTATGGGGGAAGTTTATGGCGGTGGTGAATACACTCCAGCCACCTGAGCAGCAGGGCTTCCCCAGTCCTCCCTGCCTGAGGGTGAAGGGGGGATCATGGTGGTGCCCCTCTGTTGCCCATCCCTGACACCCACAGAACAGCTGGCAGGGATGGGGAGGCAGCGGGGAGGTCATGGTGGTGGTGCCCCCCCCCCACCGCCCAGCCCCAACAACAGCTGGCAGGGAGGGAAAGACACTGGAGAAGGAAGGAGGGGAGCAGGCAGGGGAAGGGAAGGGAGAGGAAGTGGGGGGAAGCTCTGCTGTGAAGTGGAGGCGGGAGGGGGAAGGGAGTCCCTATACTGAAGGAGGAGGAGGTGGTGGTGGCGGCAGAGGGACTCTTACATGGCTGGCCCTGAAGGGTGAGCTGGTGGGGGAGGAAGGGGAGGCCATGTAAATACTCCCTGAAATTCATCATTCTTGATGGGCAATTAGCTAGTTTTTATATATTTACTGCTACTGGAAAGATAGAGATCAGTTTCTGAAAGTGTTCTGCTGTTAGAATTGTAATCATCTAAAAAAACAGGAGTTTGTCTGGTGTAGAAAGTTAGGTCAGGAGAGGTATCATGTTTGTAGTTGCATCTGCAGTTTACCTTTTCTCCCACAAACTCAGACAGGTACTCATGCTGACTGAATGCTGTAGGCCTGATCCAGAAGGTATGAACTGCCTTTTAGCCTTACGGGGAGTGGTGAATTTTCCTAGATTGGCTCAGCAGCTTGTAGAATTGTGCTCTATGTCCATGGTAAACCTTGGATCCAAGAACTTTCCTCTTTTTTTCAAGTCAAGGTCTGGCAGCCCATTGGGTTAAGGGATACTAGTTACTATAGCAACAGCATGCAAAGGAACAACTGATCTAGCATCATATCTGGTCATCCATTTTCAGCTGAAAAAGCTGGAGGCAGCCTTCCAAGAAGGGCTTGAACTCACACCTCCAAAGTCATAGCAGAACCATATAAGGGCTGTGCTCTGTGGGCTTAGGTTAGAAGCAAGATAAAAGAGGGGGTTATCTTTAGAAAAAGGAAATGTGCACTTTTTCTTACTCTCTATATTCTACAACTTAATAAAAAAATTTAAATAACCACTCAGAAGAAGCACAGCAGATTTAGATATCTGCAGCATATGAAAAGGAGTTTGGAATAGAATTGTTCTCTTCAATCTGCAGGATTTGTATATCATAGTTTTGATGTGGAAATGTGACTACTGTGGTTTCTATTCTTCCAGATCAAAGGGACATAGTGACTAAGTTTTGAAAACTATGGCCCTGAGGATTTGTTCCAGCAAGATGCCATATTTTTTCAGCTACTACAGACTCTACCAAGACAGCACTTAGTAATCAATACTGATGACAGATGAGTCCCAGTGGCATTTTTAAAAGTTTTATGTGCTTTATTTTTTCTGAATCTCAAAAAACATCAGCATACACAACACAAACTTTACCTTGTGCCATTATTTTAGTGGTGTATATGACTAACTAGCAAGAGGGCAAAACTTGAAGATCTCAATGTACCTTGGTGGCTTGCATAAAATCACCATTGCTTTTTGTTTCTACAAATCAGCATTGCCTTCAAAGCTGTGAAATTCTGCAATCTTCATCAATTTTGATGGCTTGAGTAAAATGGAAAGCAGCAGCCAATACTGCAAAGATCTTGGGTGGTTTGATAAATAACTTGGGATCACTAATTTTTTGGCTGTGATCAATGACAAATTTGTGGTAAAATATCCCCAAAATGACAAGGGTTAAAAACTCATACTTTTCAAAACAATACATATCTCTTCTCGCGTTGGTGGTTCATGAGGTATCAGATCTTGAAAATCATGTTTCAGGCTGAAAAAGGCACATGGTTTCTACCATGTTCTTAATTTCTTTTCCATGTAAAGATATAATTTTGTTGGGGTTCCTTCAGGACATTTCTGTCTATAAATCTTCCACCAAAGTAATATTGGTGAGCCCATTCAGGAAGAGGGTTGGGAAAACATGATATCTACATTTGGCTGTGCTTTGTAGTTTGTGTACATTTCCTCAAAGACTAGAAAACGTCATCATATGATATGGTTATATTTTCCAGCAAGCCATGCCACTAACTTGGACATGTGGCCATGCATTATGACTTAAACTTTGTTCAAAAATACCCTGAAACACAGACAACTCAGAATGATAGCCTAATCTTATATAAAGAGGTTTTACTGAGGTCTTTTAATAAGTACAAGCATATGACGAGACAACTCTCACCTCAAAAATATAATCCTTTCCATCCTTGCCATGTACAGCTTTGACAGCACAGATATCCAAACCACCAAACAGTTCAGAACAGGTGTCAACCCAGAGCTTGTACCTGTTGAGTGAAAAGAACATTTCTGAGTCTCATCCTATCTTTCATTTATTATCAACCAAATATGAACTCAAGGTGGTCAATGCTACACTTAGAAATAAATCAATTATTCCACAGTTTTACTATTAAATAATTCTGTATACAGAAGTCTTATAGCATTCAATAGAAAATGATACCTCACCAGTACTGCTTGGGCTGGTTTCCCTGGCCCTATGCTGTCAAAGCCCTGCTGCTCCTGGGATCTCCATGGAAACCAGATGCTGCGATGCAGGCAGAAGCTGCTGGGAAATGGAGTATGCTGTGGGGCCAATTCCTTTGCCCACCCTGGATCTATAGTATAGTATAGTATAGTATTGCATTGCATTGCATTGCATTGCATTGCATTGCATTGTAGGGTTTTAAAAATACCTTTGTAAATCAACAAGGTTTGAGATGCCTATTTAATTATTATAGCTATTGCATTTTACAAGTTTTTTCCATATGGGGTGTAGTATTGATTCAGCATTCTTTAATATTTTAGATAGTATAGTATACTGAACTGGCCATTTTTACACTCAAATACATTACCTCTTGCATTTTTTTAAAGTTTATATCCTCGGAAAAATACATTGTTACAATACTCTTTGATCCTGTTTGATAGTTTTCCTCTACAGCAAGTAGTAAATATGAGTTAAAGTTCTTAATACAAGAAAGTTTTTTCCATTCAATGCTCCTCACACTGGAAAGCATGGGTAACTGACTAGTGAATTAACTTAAAATTTTCTTGCCCCCCCAAAAAAGAGTAAAGAATTGCTGCACTGAGTATGGAAGAACTGAATAGAAGATATAGGAAATCACACAATTCTTCTGTGCATGTGTCTGTATTCTGTTTTCAGTTTTTAGTATTCAGCTTTAAGTGAAGACATCATTAGGTGAGGGCAAGATGGCAGTTGTTGTCCTGAGAATTTTTATTTACAAAAACTCTCTACACATGGCCTAGGGACCCTCATGGTACAATCTTGAAATGATGCACCAGCCAAATATCACAGCCCTTCCCAATTCATGGACTGACAACTCTTGTTTTTACATTTAAACTGAAGAGAAACTTATATTTTAAACAATACATTTATCATGCACTTTCCCTGCATTAGTCAAAGATAAAATATTTACATTTAAGTGAGACCTATTCTTTTTACTGCTTATCTCCTCTTTCTTGATCTAGCCTCTGACTCATAATAATGACTGTCACATCACAGTAATTTATGCTAAAAAAACTGATGCAATTAAAATAGGATTTTGATATTGTTGTAGAATTTCAGGAAGACAGAGTCTGGACTGTAAGAGACAAAGCTCTTATTCATAAATAAATCATTTCAGTAACAATACACTTTCCAAGTAAATGTATTGCACATTCTGTGTACTTTTTTATTTCAAGTATGTTCCAGTGGAAAGGCTTCTCTTTAAGCAAAATAGTGTTCACTAATATTTGTACAAATGTTTAAAAATTCCAGATGGGAACATTTTGCAATGAATAATTTGCTGTTTTTTCTTTGGGCAAAATATTTTTCTCTACAAGCAGTGATTTTTGGATGCTGGTCAGTTTCAACATCTGTAGCTATACTGGCTGTTCTGATAGCATCCACTTATTTATAAACAGTTTTTGCCTTGTAGCTGTGCAGAGTTTTCAAGAATGAACTAGTAGGCTGTTCATGAGGTCAGATAGCAGAAAATGTGGTGTATGGGTGAATATAGGAATAGACTGCTTAGTAGCAAGAGAAAGAAAGTGTAACCCAAGTTAAGGAGAAATTGTTGGCAGATGCACGAAAGGAAAATTTAAAACGACAGGTGAAAAAGTCTGCTGGTGATAAGACCTCAGTCTTGGTGCAAAAATGTCCTGAGAGAATCCCAGGTGATTCCAAGGCAAGTACACAGATTTAGATTTTCGATTTTGACTTGTCTAGGCATGCTCATGTCCTTTTATGTCATTTAATGGATTTTTTCAGAAGATATTAGTAGGACCTTCATTTAGTAGTAGTAGCATCAGAAATATGGTTTTTAATTAAGTTAAAAAGGAACGTAATTAAACTTCTAATGAACTCCTATATAAAGCTGTACTTACTTATCTGACATAGCAATTTGTTCCAACATAGCAGAGCCTGTATTTGTCTTCCAGTTTCCAGATATGGAAGTCCGCCTGAGTGAGAAAAAAATAACAGATGATCAGGATTTCTGTTTTCACTCTTTCTTGTTCAAGTTGTTCTTATTCCTACATGAATTCATACGAACAGCTATCTTTTTCTTCAGTCCTGCAGCTTGCACTAGAACATCCAATGTGTAAAACATAAGTTTCCATAAAATGCAGTGCATAGATGTTATAAAGTAAGGAAAGAAAACTGCTATTTCCATCACAGCCTTTTACCTATTCACATCTACAGGTGCTTAGGACAACTGTTACTACTCAGCTGTAATATTATCAACAGATTATAATTAAATTGCTGACACAAGTAAAATGGCCACAAGTATAAAATTGTGGTTGTATAAATATCTCCCTCTCTTGGCTTCCATGGTGATCAGCTTTAAAAGGAGGACTGAAGAAGGGCCAAGACAATATCTAATTTATGGCTTGATGGTTTGTGTATTGAGCTGGGGAGCAGCAGATGTAGGGTTAAACCCATCTAAGTGAAGAAGGACTAGAACCTCGTTGTCAAAGTGCCTTAACTACTCAGAGGTTGGGCTAGAACGTGGAAGGATCCTCCTATTCCACCCCTGCTTTTGTCTGGTTATGACTTTTGGACTTATGCTTGCTCACATATTGTGTGTCCACACTGCCTGTGGAGCAGAATTAAAAATTCTATATAAGATGACCAAATGGCAGGTTTATGGCTGGAATTGCCATTCAAGGCACAAAGTGAATCTAGGTTCTGCCTTTCGTGTTTATCTCTGCGCAAAGTGAATTTTTTCCAACAATAATCTTATTTTTAGACTTTATCTGACATCCTTAATTTTCTAAGTGATACTAACTTAAATATATTCTGAAAGAGTAGTCAAAATGACTCTGTTAATGGATTTCACCACTATTAAGTCTCTCAGAAGTCAAAGACCAACAAAGACCAAAAGTCCAGTTCTGGGCACTACACTTCAACAGGGATATGGAAAAACTTGAGAGGTTCTAGAGAAGAGCCAACCATATGATCAGGGACTCGCAAGACAAGTCATAAGAGGAGAGCCTGAGGGCTTGGGCCTCTTCAGCCTACAGAAGAGAAGGCTGAGAGGTAAATTGATAGTGGCTTACTGCTACATCAGGGGAGTACATCAAGAACAGTGAACAGTTATTCACTAGAGCTGTGCAAAGCTTCAGATCGCAATTCAGATTCAGAGATGATTTGGACAATTTGGAGGCTGAATCTATGAATCCAAATCAAATTGCTAGAAGCTTTAGGCTTTGCGAATCGATTTGGAGCTTCTGAATTGATTCAGAAAAAATTTGGAAAAGATTCGGCAATTTGGCCATAGGGTATAATGAGGAATCAATGAAATATCTATAACTTCGTTATTTGTTGGCTGATTTGGATGAAACTTGCAAAGACAGTAGTTGCTGCTGAGAGCAAGAAGCCTGTCAAGTTTCAAGGTGATAGGTACAGGTGTTTCTGGGAAACTGCACCTCAAACTGCTGACAAGTAAAACTCATGACATAGGTGACAGTATGTGTGTGTGTTAAGGCACAGGGGGGTGAAAACTGCAGGCCTGCTAGCCCCTGGTGAAGCCACAAACCCTGCCAGCTGTCAAGGAAATAGGTGCAGGGGGAGTCTGGGTTCTGGAGCCTTGCACCTCTGGCAGCAGGTAGGCAAAACTCGGGACATGGGTGCTTGTGGGACTCTGTCTGTGTGTGTGTGTGTGTGTGTGTGTGTGTGTGTGTGTG
>JAGPOW010003182.1:30004718-30044415 GCA_030014935.1 Caiman crocodilus
TGGGTCTCTGTGTGTGTGTGTGTGTGTGTGTGTGTGTGTGTGTGTGTGTGTGTGTGTGTGTGTGTGTGTGTGTGTGTGTGTGTGTGTGTGTTCGTTCAGGTACACCCTTCCTGACACTGGGGCATCTGCACAACTCGGCAGTTTGCCCCCGTGAGGCCTTCTCCCCCACAGACTCATGGACTCAATATACACAGTGGAATTCTGACACACTGCAACCTGCCGGACATCTGACTCCCCAGGTACCTCTGCACTTTTACCTGTACTGTTACATCCCCTTCCACCCCCCAACTCAACCCCAGTCTATCCCTCACCCCCTCATGCCTCCATTTCCATTTTCATTGACTGACTTTTTATTCTGCATTGCATGCCAGGCCAGCCTCAGGCTTCTTTACCATTTCTTCCATCCAGGACCAGGAGACACACCAACTGCTGGTGCTTCCTCAGCTTGACAAAGGGTTTTTCAACCCAAAAGCTTCCTAAGATATATTTTTCTAACTATTTCATTTTTCCATAATAAACATATAAACATCAAAACACAAGATAAGCCATCACACACCATGAGTAACATATATCCAACACAATATCTGTACTTCTTGCTGTCAATTCCTTTATAAAAAGAAAGGCTCTTTGACGGTTCTGTGTGGGTACTTCTGATGCTGCTGGTGCTATTGGTGTTGAACAAGCTAAGTTATTTTGCTCTGCTGTAGTTTACAGAGGTGGACCAGACTGAGGCTGTAGGGGAGGAGAAGACCTCATGGGGGCACACTACCATGTTGTGCATAGGCCCCAGTGTCAGAAAGGGTGCCATGCCTGCAGCAGGTGCTACCATCCTTGCAAGTTTCATCTGAATCAGCCAAAAAACCCCTGAAGTTATAGATATTTCATTGATTCCCAATTATACCCTATGGCTAAATCTCTGAATCTCTCCTAATCAGCTCCAAATCTTTTCTGAATTAATTTGGCCAAAATCAAACCAGAAAAGTGATTCAAATCTCTTAATCAAATTGGCTGAATCTGAAAAGGCCAACTCTGAATCTGAATTGAATTGTTGCCTATTTGCAGAGGCCTGTTGTCAACCAGGGCACCCCTGGAGAAGACCAGGAACAATGGATACAAAGGATGGAGGATAGGCTCCACCTCCAAGGAGGAATATTCTGCACTGGTCTGAACCTGCAGAGAGCTAACCAGGAAGGCCAAGGCTGAGACGGAACTCCAACTGTCTACAGCTATCAAGGACAATAGAAAGTCCTTTTTTAGATATGTGGGGAGCCAGAGAAAAAGCAAGGGCAACACTGGACCCCTGCTAAACTGTATGGGTCAACTGACAACCGATGCCCAGGAAAAAGCTAACTTGCTAAATGGGTACTTTACGTTGGTCTTTCACCAGTTCCATGGGATGCCCCTGCCCATTACAGGATGGGATGACCTAGATGAGGGAGATTCTTTACCCTCCATCAATGGTGACTTTGTGAAGGAACACCTTGAGAGGCTGGATACCTTCAAGTCACCCGGACCTGACAGCTTACACTCCAGGGTATTCAAGGAGCTGGCAAGCAGCATAGCCCAGCCCCTGGCATGGATCTTCATGAATTCCTGGCACTCTGGTGAAGTGCCCAATGATTGGAAGAAGGTCAATGTGGTGCCTATCTTCAAGAAAGGGAGGAAAGTAGATCCGGCAAACTATAGGCCTATCAGCCTGACCGCTATCCGGGGAAAGATCTTAGAAAAGATTATCAAAGAGACCATTCTCAACAGACTGGCCAATGGAAAAATCCTGAGGGATAGCCAGCACAGGTTTGTCATGGGTAGGTCTTGCTTGACCAATCATTTCCTTTTATGACCAGGTGACCTATCATCTGGACAAGGGGGAAGAGACTGATGTCATATATCCTGACTTTAAAAAAGGCTTTGATCTGGTATCTCATGATCACCTCTTAGCAAAAGTGGCCAACTGTGGCCTTGGCTTCACCATGATCCGCTGGCTAGGAAATTGGCTTCATGGTCGGACCCAGAGGATGGTGGTTGATGGAAGTGAATCATCGTGGTGCGCTGTGACCAGTGGGGTCCCTCAAGGCTCTGTCCTTGGGCCTATATTATTCAACATCTTCATTGATGTGGACATTGGCATCAGAAGTGAACTGGCCAAGTTTGCCGATAACATCAAAGTCTGCTTCCACATCTGAGGATAGAAAGACAATCCAGACCGACCTTGATAGGCTCAGGAAAGGGGCAGATGAGAATCTCATGGTGTTTAACACTGAAAAATGCAAGGTTCTCCATCTTGGGAAGAAAAACCTGTAGCATCCTTAGAGACTTGGCAGTACTATTCTGGCTAGCACTACAGATGAAAGGGGCTTGAGAGTCGTGATTGACTACAAGCTGAACATGAGCCTTCAGTGTGATGCTGCAGCTAGTAAAGCAAGCAAAACACTGGCTTGCATCCATAGACGCTACTCAAGCAAATCCCAGGATGTCATTCTCCCATTGTATTCCATCTTGGTGAGGCCGCAGCTGGAGTATTGTATCCAGTTTTGGGCTTCACAATTCAAAAAGGATGTAGAGAAGCTTGAGAGCGTGCAGAGGAGAGCCACGTGCATGATCAAAGGTCAGGAAAACAGATCTTATAATGAGAGGCTGAGAGCTATGGAACTCTTCAGCCTGGAAAAGCGCAGGCTTAGGGGTGATTTGGTGGCCATCTATAAGTTTATCTGGGGTGTTCACCACGATCTGAGGGAACATCTGTTCACCCGAGTGCCCCAAGGGATGACAAGATCAAATGGTCACAAACTCCTCCATGACCATTTTAGGCTGGACATAAGGAAGAACTTCTTTATTGTCCGAGCCACCAAGGTTTGGAATCAACTGTTGTCAGAGGTGGCTCAAGCACCTACTTCGAATGCCTTCAAGAGATATTTGGATGTTTATCTTGCTGGGATTCTAAGACCCCTGCTAACTTTCTACCCCTGGGGCAGGGGGCTGGACGCGAAGATCTTCCAAGGTCCCTTCCAGCCCTAATGTCTATGAATCGATGAATCTATAATCTCCTGGAAGGTTGCTTCAGGCTCAATTCCAGGAAAAACTCCTTCGCAGTCAGGGTGTCCAGACTGTGGAATAAACTCCCTCCAGTGGTGATGCAGTCACCTATGCTTGAAATCTTCAAAAGGAAACTGCATAGAAACCTGGGTATCTTGACACCAGTTGTCTTTTCCTACCTAGTGTAGGGGGACTGGACCTGATGATCTACCTGGTCCCTTCCAGTCCCTAACAATCTGTGAAAATATGAATCTATGAATAATATAAACTTACAAAGACTCCTTATTACAGCAGGTTTCATTCTAGGAATCATGGTGAAATCACATTAATAATAATAATTAGCTCATCTCGGTTTTTTTCTTTAAAGCTCTTTATGAGCATTTAGATCAGGAGCCTTGGCTGCCATGAATATAGACTTAGCAGAGCTGAAGACCATGACAGGGAAAGATGTCTCACTCAAAGCCAGTTTTTGCTCTCCTTATATGAAAATTCTCCCACTTTAAAAGCAGGTCTGTTATGCTGGCTGTAGAACTATCGTAGGGACAAGGTATGGTGTCTCCCCAACCACACTACTTATCACCTTCTACTTGCCTTTTCCCCCACTGGGAAAGAAGGGAACATGTTGTCTGCTACCTAAGGCTTCTCGTTCCTAGCTGCTTGTTTAGACTAGGACTGGCCAACTGGAAGCCCACAGGCTGCATGGGGTTGGGGTATTCAGTCACTGCAGCGGGAAGGGATCCCTGGGGGTATACTCCTGCAGTGTGGCCCAGATAGTGTGTGGCTTACGGGCTGTATGCTGCTGCCACATGTGGCTCCTGGCCATGCTGAAGTTGGACATCCCTGGTTTAGACCATTTCCCCACTGTTCATCAGTGCAAAACAGCCAGAACCTTGAGCACCAATGTTCAACTAAGTTAAGGTTCTGTCTTGCTGTGCATACAGTAGTTACTCTAAGTCCTTCCAGCTTCCTAATTTTTCCTTCTCTGCTGCCCCATGACATTTCAGAATGTCTCATCTCAATCTCTGAGAGTTCTGTAGCTGACCTTCTGTTCCTGACCCCAGTCCATTTTGCTTATTCTATGGTTTCTGTTACAACAAGATAAAAACTACAAAACATTTTCTGTGATGTTATTTAACTTTGTTATTTACATGGATGTGCTTCAGATTATTTAAGTTTAACATAGAGCGAAAGATTTGGAAAAAAAATGAACAGAGGGCATATATGAATGCAGTTTATTGCTGTTGACTAAGAGTGTGACTAGCACCACAGTAAAGCATCACAGTCTACACATGCACATGTACTAGGGCTCAGTAAACTAAGTAACTCTAATGTAGGATAGTACTGCCTGACAAGTGCCATCCTATTGTGGAGTACTTATGTGTGCTTAAACATATGTGCAGACTGTGATCAGGGTTGGCTGGGGCACAAGGGTGGTACCGTGCAGTGACTGCCTGCCAGCTAGTCCCACACTGCAGCACCCTTATCCCCAGCCAGCCCCTCTATCACCCAATGCTGTCACTGGGAGTGAGGAACTGATCTCCTGGCCTCTCTTCTGCAGGTCAGCTGCTCCCAGATGCCACATCTTCACATGCACCTGGGACCACCCCAGCTCAAACTGCTGTGATCCTAGGCACATGCAGGCTAGGGACAGACATTCAAAAAGGCTGGGCCTAAATTGATTCGATCTCCGCAGGTTAGTCTAACCTCACTAGGCTAAATCAATTTTTTAACCAGACATCCCAGAAATACAGGCACAGGCTAGAAGCTGGGGGGGGGGAGGGGGCGCTAGAGCAGCCATTCCTTCCCTTTCACAGGGCTGAACTGAGTGGGGCATGGCCAGACCCCAGTAGGATACTGCAGTTGGGAGGGATACCCCCCCTTAATAACAGAGCTTTTATCAGCTCTGTTATAAGCATTTAACACACCATCAGAAAACAAAACCTTGCTCATTACAAGCTCTTCTTAAACAGATTTTTCAAAGGAAAATGCCTGGCTTCTTTACTATTCATTCCACCCAGGAAAAACACACACCAACTGCAGATGCTTCCTTAGCCTGACAAAGGGTTTTTAAAGCCAAAAACTTTGTAAGAAATAAGATATCAAATTTACCCAAAGAACCTTGTCTGCCTTTTCCAAAGGAAGATAATGCAGGGACATTACCATCTGAGCTGTTGATTACCTCCAAAAAGTTCTAAGTTAACGTCCTATTTGGCTTACATACATAGCATTAGCTAGTATACCACATGCTGGCTACAGTTTGTGCTGTGGGGGAGAGGAGGAAGGAATCTCTGCAGATCCTGCTGTGCCTACAAGTCTCTGCAAGAGCTCTAGCCAGGGAACAGAGGGGAAAGGTCAGCCCTGCTGTGGAGCAGACAGCCTAGCCTAGCCTAGCCCAGCCCAGCCCAGCCCAAAGAGCATGCCAGAATGCTGGAGGTGTCTGGTTTAGCTTAAACCAGCAAAGGGTCTGGGACAAACATTGCATAAACCAGTTTGACCAAAAGCAGTTACGTCTGATACTACATTAAACCAGGTTTATCTGAAACTGGTTTCAGCCATTTTTAAACTGGTCTATGTGCACTGAACATCTGTTCTGTTACAGGTTTAAACCATTTTCTGATCACTTTAAACCGATTTGTGTGTTATCATAACCTTAAAAAATTAAATCCAAGATTAATACAATGCTTCCTACTAGTTTACTTTTAAAATGTCCCCATAAGTTTGATGAAAAAGCATTGGCACTTTGAAGCAGAAATTTGAAGGCTTTTCTAGCCAGTGGCTATAAAGTGTCTAGGTGGATAATTTATAAAAATATGGATAAATTACTAGGTGCTGTACATGCAATGATGATCTGACGTTTTGATATTATAGTACAGACTGTGACTTTACACTGATGTGAGACTACAAATTTGTTTTGTTGTTTTGGTCAGGATAAAGAGAGTTATAGACTCAATATATGGTGCTTTGGAAAGAGAAACAGATGATTTAATATCAGTTGGTATTTTTATATTTGCGTGGTTTTTCATAGAAGGGTTTCATTAAATCTCTTTAACTATACTTCCTGCAAGTCAGATGTAATGAATCCTGCAGTGATACTAGTGCAGTTAAGTATGCATTGCAAAAGCTTTTGAGGAGCTGTGGTATTTGGAATGATACAACATTGCATTTTGCTACCATCTTTCCTAACAGATGATAAACACCCTTGTTCTGCGAGTCATGGATTCAGTTATACCATAATTTACCACAGAATTACAATACTGACCATCTTAATAGCTCTTTTAAAATACAAAAACAAATGTTCAGCTGGCATTTTTGTGGTGGCTCTAAGTACTATGTTTTTGTCTCACAGCAGAAAATAGGAACCATCTGGAGAATAATATGCTACTAACACAACTTTTATGAATGCACACAACAGGTGGCATGCCATTTCCCTGTGGTCATCTAAGTGGCCATTTTTCAGTTGTCCAATTGACAGTTTTGGCAGTTACATGAAGGTATTTCTGGACAGGTAACCTTGCATGCATGGATGACTACATAAGCATATACCTGACCATTAGTCCTGGAAACATCTTTTACTTTTTAGACTCAGTAGCTTGTCTGCGCCTTGCCCAAAGGGCAGATAAACCTACATTTTTCTGACTTCCCAGAAACAGTGCACTAATCATAGCAGCATAGGTCTGCAATTGTATCAACTATTTTCCCATGCCCCAGTTGAGACTGAACTACTGTCCCTTGCATTTAATAATACTTAGAAGGAAATTGATGGAGAGCAGTATGGTCCAGACTGTAATCTAGGGACCCTTCTCTTGAAGGCCAGCAACCCCCACACACTCTAGCTTGCCTACTTCCTTCTGGCCCTACATGTCACTCTCTTGTGGCTACCCAGAAGGTCAGGTTCAACTGGAGCACTTGAGCACACAATGGTGCTCAACCTTTTTAGACTCCAGGCCCTCTTCCACAACTTTTCTGAATCTGGCAAGTCTCCATTTCAAAAACTAATTTATTGCAGTGCTGACCTCCACACATGCAGGCTGTGCTAGGGGAAGGGATGAGCATTTACCTTGCTACACAGGGGCTGGGCCAGAACAAACAAGTATTTACCTTTTTACACAGGGATCAGGCAAGGACTTATACCCTGCAACAGCCTTAAAAGATCTCACAGCTCTTCAGGGTGCAGCAGTACCCCAGCTGAATATAACTGCCCTAAGCCAGGTGTGAGGAACTCCTAGCCCAAGAAGCAGATCTGGGCCATGGGGCAATGTTTTCTGGCCCATGAGGCTCCCCAAGGACTTAGAATTTGGTGGCAGGGGAGTAATGGCAGCTAACTGCTGCTCCCCTGCTGTCAAATTTCTGGACCCAGGGGGACACCTGTGGACTGGATAGCAGGATCTTGGTTGCTAAATTGAGTTGGGTGCTGCAGGGTGACAGTGAGCCAAGTGGGACAATGTGGGGCAGCAGGGAGCAGAGTAGCAAGGGGCAGCATGGAGCAACGTGGGGCAGCAAGGGGTCAAGCAGGTCAGCAAGGAGCAGAATGGGAAGGCACAGGGCAGCAGAGAGCAGAGCAGAGCAGAGTGGCAGAGAGCCAAGCAGGGCAGCAGAAAGCTGAGGGGGGTGGCACAGGACAGCAGCACAGGACAGCAGAAAGCTGAGTAGAGTGGCAAAGAGCACAGGAGAGAGGTGTGGGGCTGCAGAGAGCCCAACAGGCTGCATATGGCCTGATCCTGGGAAGCAAAACACAGTGGGTGTGTCTATACATGCATTAACACACTTTAGTTGATGCTCATTAAATCTAGTGCCTTCATTGTGAGGTAAAAAATGCATTATCCTGTCTTAGTGTGCATTAACTAAACAGGACAGTGTTTAGGTAATGTTTAATGTGCATTAGCTTATTTTAATGTGCAGTAACTAAATAGCACATTAAAATAGGCTAATGTGCATTAAAGCACATATGCAGACCCATCCAGTTGGGCCTGTGGACCCACCCCATGCCACTTATCCAGCCTGTGTGGCCAAAAGATTGAGCACTACTGCTCTAGACAATGCCTGACTTGTGGTGTGGTGATTAAAATGCTGTGTTTGGAAGTTAATACAATGTAGGTTCAAACCACCTCTGGGTAAAGAAATAGAGTTTTAATTAGTGCCCTAAACCACGAAGTCATTAAGTCAAAAAGATGGACAGTCCCTCCTCAATCTACCAGCCTCTAGCCCTTGGCTTTGGGCTGCCTAAGTTCTTAGGTTGCAACCACCCATGTTAGCCATGTACACAGCTAGTATGTATCTTACTGGATATATTTAGCCTATGTGCATAGTGGGTATGCCCACATATACTTCCACACTCCCAGGAAGCAGAATGGGTACCAGCTTGTAAGTCCCAAAAATGACACTCAGATGACTAAAAATTTACCATCTAGATGGCCATGTTGTTTCATGTCTCCGAGTTTGGAGAGAGTTCTAGTCTGTGTTCACAGTAAACAAATGTAGGGCCCAGCACTGTGAGAGGCCAAGCTCTGAGTCCCTACTAATTTTGTTACTGATGAGGCAGAATATACCAAAGCAGGAGTGGTCCATCACCCCATATGATTAGGTCATCAGCAAGAGAATAAACCTCCTTAGGACACATGTCATAACTATTCTGCAGTCCTGCCTCACTGTTAGAACTATACTTTTAAGTGGCCATAAGCTGTAAAGATGCAGCCTGGTGGATGTGATCACTTAATCATTTGGATACACTGCTGTTTTCAGTTAAATCCCCAAATTAACCTACCATAAAACTTGAAACATCTGCATAACATGTATTAATTTCTATGACACATCTCTAACACTTGTGTATCTTAATGTTTCTCATTTGTTTGAAGTCCAATAAATGAATTAGAATGTAATTATACATACGCAGACTTATTTGCCCAATTTTGTGTTCATATACAATAATTTTCTCATGCTGACAATATGGGAGCCCCAAGCCACATACTATACATTTCTTGTGTTTCATTGCTTATTACACCAACAACTCAGTTATAAGCATGAAGACCAAAATGAGACTCCAGTCATGCACTGGCATGTAGGCAGATCTTCACAGATATCAAAGATATCCTCATGTGTACATTTTTTTGCAGAACTAGGGCTGAATTCTAAATGCACGATGTAACTCTAATTTTTGTACCATTGACTAAGAGGTACATAGTTCTCTGTGGATGAAAGTTACAAAGTGCCATCCCAAAATCTGTAGCACGTAAACAAAACTTGCATGGTTAAAGAGATTTAAAAAACAAACAAACCACAATTTAAACATCCCCTATAAAACAAATGGATCCCACTTCCAGTTGCTTATTTCTTGACATTTAAAATACTCAGAGAAACTGCTGAGGGCACCTTGTCTCATAAGAGCTGCAGGAAACTATTCTAGTATGCCTAAGAGAGGCATTATTTTTCCACCATAACTCCTGCCCCTTCCCCTCCCTAGCCTGCCCCCCCATCTCAAGCATTAATTTGGCATCTTTTAAATCTTTGAAAAATAAAAATCCATCTTACTATGTTCACAAGCTCACCTTAATTCCCTTTTTTAATAACCTCTGTAAGTTTTCAGTTAGAAAGATCATGTTCATTTATTTTTCTTTTCTTGAAGCTTTCTTATTGTTACTCCTCTAATAAATGTAATTCACCACAATGCATTATTAATGTGACTATGAAGCAGTTATGATCAAATTTTTAGAAACACTTTTTAAATTAATGGAAATATGCATCAAATTGTAAGTATAAAAGCATAAAACATTTATTTCCAAAAGTTAAGGTAAACTCTATCTTTTTAAAGACAGATTTCAATCAAGTGACCCATTCAAAAGTCTTAACTCTGCTTCATTTGTAAATGTTGAAATTGGAAAATGAAGGAAGAAGAAAAATTTTGGCTCACATGTATGCTTTGTAGTTACTGCCTATCTTTTGGATCCTGATGTCATACTTGGAGTCTATGAAGGGTTCAGTGGTAGCATAGGTCTGGGTAAGTGCTACCACACTGGCTATGTCCTGAAAATCGTAGTGGTTGTCTACCTTGACCTGTTATCATATCGCAAATAAACAGCACGTGAAAGAGAAAAAAAATGCAACAGCAGTTAGAGATGTGTTGTAAAATGACACTTGTGAGAAATATGCTTTTTAATATTAAGTTTACAGAATTTAGCATAGACATTTTAACTATGTAGAAAGAGCCATCTTTCACAAAACCAGAATAAGGCAATAAATATTCCTATAGGAAGGTGTGTAATTATAAGCAGAATCATAACTATTTCTTCTGTAGGACTCAATTTTAAAATGCTGATGGCTTTCTGTCAAGTTCTACTAAGAGTATATTAGGTCAAGTTTTAGAAAGAGTGTGATGATATGGCACATCTGTAGCTTATGAATTCTGGTTGGTAAGACAATCAGTTTTCTTCCCCTTCTTTGCAAGAAGCTGAAGCTTGAATGAATGGAATTTCTCTGGGTATAGAACAAATATTAGGTGTTAGTGCTGGGTCATAAACACTACAGAGCTTGAAAAATTATGGAGGTCCTTAGTGGAAAAATTGATAGAGGGAAAGAGGGGATGCCTTGATGGTGGGACCAGCCCCGGTCAAAGGAAACTGGTCACAGGAATGAAAGAGTAGGTTTTGAGATATTGAACAGAAACCTCACCTAGGAGGACTAGATTCCAGTCCTGGGGAATAAACTTCATAGATGCGGAGTGTGAAATGGCATTTAACATATATGTATTTCAGTGTGTCTGGATTTATACATTTCTTGTGTTGTATCACATGAAATGTGCTTTCATTACCATGCATTTCTGAAGTAGAAAATTATAAATCAGAATGACCACAATGTTTAAAGCTCTAGGAAAAGGGTTTGTCAAGCTATTGGGGAAATTTGGAGAGACAGGATTAGTCACACAACTGAAGCACTGGCTTGGTGTGTGGCCAGTGGTAGGTAATGAAAAGAGCTTTGTGGCAATAATTATTTCACTGTAGTAATCTGGCCTGTCAGTTTTACAGGTGTATTGAGCAGTACTTCTAGTAGGAACAGTTATGACACGTCAAAAGGAAAACTAAGAACTTAATGGCATGATTTGCCCATCAACACTGAAATCTGGCTATTATTATGCCATTATGATCCAGGACATCATGCTAGTTAAGCTGCCACTAAACTGAACTTAAATACATCTGTGGAGTATTGAGTACCAGTAATGCACAGATAAAGCAGAAATAGATTTATGAAAAAATTGAAACTGAAGGTGTACAAATCCCTCTTTTCTCAAGGATGCACAAACTTTTCACCACTTTTACCTTTACCTTGTTTTAACCAACCATATTATAGGAATCATGAGCTAGTCCTTTGAAAAGCTTTGTCCTGGACCATAGAGCTCAGGCCACTCACAAGAATTTCTCAAGATAAACCCAGTTTTTTAGGATCTAAACCTGCATTTCTGAAATGTGAAGTGTAGTGCCTTGCTTAATGGGCCAAATGCTACTCCAACTGAAGTCAAAGTGAATTTTGCCATTGATTCAGTAGAAACAAGAACACAGTCAAAATGAGCTATTCATGCTTGAGTTCATGGGCTAGGCTGGGCTGGGATTATATGCTTTGATACCTAAGTGGCCCAATTATATCACAGCTTGATATAATACAATACATATAATACACACACAAAATATTAAAATAAAAGTACAACAAAACATTTATTAATAAGCTATCTGTCAGTTTGGAACACTTCATAAACCAAATTCATTGATGATAATAATAGTACTAACTAGAAACCTAGTGTAAGTTGTTTAGAAAACAAATGTCAGAGGGTGTAAATGGAATTGCACCGATCCTGGCATCTGTGCACAATTATGGTAACATCTTCTTTAGGGGAAGTGCTGTGGTAATATGAACTTTGCACCTGTTACATTGAGTTCAACAATGTATTTGGATCAAAGATTTCCAGGGGGGATGGATTTCCTTTACTGACCCAGTTCAATCTAATTTCCAATCACAGGTCTGCGCTGTTGTTTAAATGGAGTTTTATAATAAAATTTAATTTTTAAACATTTACTTCCTCTCATGCCATTCTAATGTAATGATTTTAGTTCAATAAAAAAGAAACTGAAAAGCAAATTTCCTATTTCCTCTACATCCTTTATAAACTCGTCTTATAACTAAGTATAATGCTCTAGTGTCCATGTCTTGAAAGAGCGCACAGTGTAAACACTTAAATGGGTGTTGAATGCACATATATGAGGGCAGAGCTTAGTCATTAAAATGGAAAAATCATTAAAAAAATGGAAAACATTACATATTGTAGTAAAAATCCCATTAAAGAACCAGTGTTTGTGGGAATGGAGGAAAAATAGAGTGACTAAGATACAATATGGAGTTTAATGCAGGAAGAAGAGGTCATAAACTCTCCCCAGAACAATGGGGTGAAAATATTCACCATGGTAAATTTGGGTCATTTTGATTTTTCTAAAATGTAAGCATTTAAAGACATCTTTAAACAAGAAGTGGATTGCTTAGATGAGGGCTGTCATCTAATAGGTGGGGATTACATATGCAGTAAGGGCGGCCTCTAAGGAACCCCTGCATTGTGTGGGCTGCACTGGCAGCTTGCAGCCTGGTGTCAATAGAATGCAGGCTCTTTTCCCCTCCACCTTGTGGATTGCCCAGCTGGGATGCAGACCCCAGCTGCACAGCCCTGGGTTAAACAAAAGTATTCTTAAATCACGCGATTAGGCACTTCTAGGTTTCAGTCACAGGTTACTCCTAGATATAGCCATAACTAAGGATTTTACTGAACCTATAGATAAGGACTACTTATATAATGGTTTTGGCCTGCCCTGTATCTGTGGATATCCTGAGGGCCCATTTTTCAGCTCTATTCTTTTATGATTTCACATTGTAAGCCACTCCCTCACTCATCATTGTGAGGTGAGTGATATAAAAGATCACCTTAAACACTGTGGCTGTGTGACACTTCGGGTGCTAATTCGATTTGGAGGAGATTTGGCCTGATTCAGTGGCTGAATCTCCAGACCCCAATTGAATCAGGGGATCAATTAAAAGGTCCAAATCAATTAGAAGCTCTCCGAATCAATTTGGAAAAGATTGAAAAAGCTTTGGTGATTCAGGCAGTCCCTGCATGCTGCCACAGGGAGCTGCACCCGGACTCCAAGCTGGTAAGTAGGGGATGGGGAGGTTGGAGGAACCCAGAAGGGGGACCATGGGGGGACCCCTGGCAGGCCCCATCCCCTGCCTGCTTCCCCAATTCCCCCCACCCCAAGTACACCCCAATCCCCACCTGCTCTCCCAGCCCCACCCCATGGCTTTCTTGCCCCAGCTTCCAGCCCTTTAAAATAAAGCCCCCACTCACTGGCTGCTGTTAGGTGGAGGGGGTGATCCCCGCTGACCCCCACTGCCCCATGCTGTATGGGGGCTCCGCCATGAGACCCTCACTTGCTCCCCCAGTTTTTCCCCCCGCCATGGCTGCTCTGTGCACCCCAGCTCCTGGCCCTTTAATGAAAAAAATCTGGACTTGTGTGCTGTTGCAGTGGCCATCGGGGTTTTGGGGGGCTTGTGCAGAGCCCCCCATACAGCACAGGGCAGCAGGGGGGATCATGCCCCTGCTGGGCAGGAACCAATGAGTCAGGGCTTTGTTTTTTGTTTTTGTTTTTTTAAACAGCCTGAGCTGGGGCAGCCATGGCAGGCCTAGGGGAATGGTCAGGGAGCTCGTGGAAGAGCCCCCCACACAGTGTGGGGCAGTGGATTGTCCCCCTGCCTAGCAGCATCCAGTGAGTGGGGGCTTTTTTTTTTCCCCCCCAAAGAGCTGGGAGCTGGGGCCAGGCGGGGCTGGGAGAGTGGGCAGGGGATGGAGGCTGTGCGATTCAGAGATTCAGCTGATTTGGCAGCAGCCGAATCGCTGAATCAGACTGGGCTGAATTGATTCAGGGCAGTGATTCGAATCATCAAATTGAATCAGGTCTTCCATGTCGGCCAAATCTGAAGTGAATTCTAGCAGCTTTGCACATGCCTATTAAATTCCAGTGTCCCAGCTGTCCCAGGAAATGAACAGAACAATTATTTAACAACATGCAGGTACTATACAACACAGTAAGAAAGAAATAAAACATATTTCATCTAGTTGACAACTGTGAAAATTTTGGCCACTCAGGCAAAACGTATTTCTCAGCCCAGACTTCCCAACTTGTAAACCTATAATTGGGTTTTCAAGTAATTTTGCTGCAGTCAATGGAATTATCAGTATTAAAGTCCTGATTCAGGAAAACACTTAAGCATGTACTTACATCTATCTTCATTCAGAACAGGAATTAAGTCACCTTGCAGTATAAACGTGTTTAAGTATTTCCCTGAACAGAACTGTTTTCTTGAAAGTAGGCCCAAGCAAGGTTTTGACTAGGGTCAGATCAGGGTTGCCAACTGTCTGTAAATTTATGGACAGTCCATTAAAAAAGAGCTCAAAATTGCTGGTCCATAAATCCTGTAAAAAGAATAGAGCATCTGTAAAAATAAGCAGTCCTGAGCTCCTTTCAAGTTATGTTGCCTGAATGAAGCCACATTCAAGCATCAATGCTGGACAGAGAGTGGAGATGTACTGCTTAGAGTCTAAGTGGGAATGTTGCTCAGCACCCTGCAGTGCTGTCTGTCTGTCAGGGCTTTCTGGTTCACTGGAGCCTCTGTGGTTCCCTGCAGCAGGGATGGATCTGTGGGGCTGGGGGCAGGGAAGGTGGGGACAGGGCTAAGCTGAAGTAAGGCTGCGGAGTGAGGTGGTTGAAAGCATGCTGTGGGGTGCAGTCAGGCTCGTCAGTAAAATGTTTGCAGACTGCTGGTCAAAAAAAAAAAAAAAAAAAGATTTTTGTGGTGGCAACCCTGAATCAGACTCCTAAGATAGAATCTGGCCAGTTTGCAAGTTTTAACATCCAGTTTGGAGAAGACTGCACATGTTAACATTTACAAACATTTTTTTTTTCTTAAATACTAGGAGCAAAAAAACCCCTAACATATAAGATAGCATCTGCACCTTTCCCATGCCTGAATGAGCATGTCCAATCTTCACAACAACAGGGAATGTCGGCATTGTTAACTAAGGGGGAAGAAAAGAAAAAAAAATTAATTCAGTCATCTAAGGCATGAACAACTTTATTCTTTATGTAGCAGTTCAGGATTTATTGATAGTTCCAGGCTACATCTATGAAGGTTTTAAAGAACACTATTGATGTGGAACACTCTTCTCCATCCCATTGAGCTGCCTTTAGTTTATACAGAATAACGAAGAATAATACAGTCAGGGCAGTCCTTCTCATGCTGGTATTTTAAACTGACATTTGTAGACTGCTCAGACATTTAAACTTGACTCCAAGGGTTAGTTTAAACAGAAATTATACACATATGAATTAAATACTATGAACAGCATTAAGTGATTGTATGATAACAAGCTACTTTCCATTAGTTCAATTTCAGAAACAATAAGTTTTATCTAAATTAACTTGAAGCATTGTCTATTAACCTTTCACTGTCAGCCATTCCCATGATTCAGCACCTCCCAGGTTGAAGGTCTTAACTGCAGGATTTGTTGCTCTGCTTTGTCAACTTTTTAACTTGACATTCCTGGACTTGCCACTGTTTGCTTGCTTGCTTATTTATCAATCAAGCACATGATTTCTAGTATTCTTAACACCTATCTGGTGATTTGACTGATTCCAAAGCATGAGAACAGCATAAAAATATAACAGATACAAATATGCCAAGGTACCAATGTGTCTTGAATATGCCAAGGTGTTTCATCTCCCATGAATTTTAGCGCTTCACAACTAAGGCTGGTTCTTACCTGCTATCCATTCATCCATCCATCCTTCCATTCATCTATCCACCCATCCATGTCTATTTTCTTCTTTAAAACCCATTAAACCAAAGTTTTTACTGATGTGAAGCAATGTGCAAGTAAACAATAGTAAACATTTACATCATGATTTACAGAATTTTACCTAGCTGAAATAGTCTAAATTCTCAGAATTATTTCAAGCAAAACTTATTTCCCAGCCCAGGTTTGCAAACTTTAAATTGGCTTTTCAAGTATTTTCACTGCAGTCAGTAGGATCATCAGTATTAAAGTTTTGATCCAAAAAAACCACTTAAACATCTATCTTTAATCAGAGTGGCACTTAAGTTGCCTAGCAATATAAACACAGTAAACATTAACCTCATGATTTGTAGAATTTTTGGCATTCTTTTATTGTGCTACAGTAGTAACCTTTAATAACAACATCAGTAGCCCACTCATATTTTTATTTCTTTATATCTTTTAAAGAGGTTTTAAGATGCACAGTGAATCTTTCGGAGCTGAACAACTTTGCAACCAGTCCTGCTGCCCAATAGCACATTTCATTGATGAATCAATCTGGATCCACCTTTCTTTCTGTAGTATGCAGAATAGCTAATTGTTTTTGTAGTAAGTTGCATCATATTACTGTTTCTTTATTTTACCTTTTTCCCCTCCAAACCAAATGTTGACTATAATAATAGAAAGGAAACATGAACTGAAAACCTTAAGGCTTACAAAATAAGTGTAGAATTTCCTATGCAATGCCACGCATCCTCTGGCTGAGTTTAAAAGCATGTACTGTGAGGATACCTTGTTGCCTTATGCCAAAGTGTAACTAGCTAACGTTCCATGAAAATTGGCATCTGCTGCTGTAAATTCCAGCTGCACCTGGGATTTCAATTATTACAATATTTACTTGAATAGAACATGACCCTGTTCATAAGATGACCTCCCCTAATAACTAGATACTCTATATGAAAAAGTTAGAAATTTGTTATGGTTTTCCAGGTCTAGAATCTAATTATTGGAGGTTCACTTGAAGTTGTTCCCTTCCCACTGCAACAGCAACAAAAATACATCTGGATCAGATAGCTGTCTTCTCTGCTTCCCCCAAACTTAAAATCTAGGGAGAAAGCACAAAAGTAGTCACCCATTGCCACAAAACTGTGCAATTGAGATCCTCACATTTGGGGCTACTTACAGGACTCAGCCTGCCTGAAGTTCAAGGGACATGCCTCATCCTGCTGCACAGGAGCCAAATGAAATTAAGTAATTTTGTCTCAGGCCAAATTAGCCAAATCACTAATTCTATCAGCTGAAGACAGCTCAGTCATTTAAGCCTGTGTGGAGCTACCACCAGCAAGTATCTTATTTCCAGATTTTTTTTTCCAGCCTGGAGCTTCAGATACTGTCAAATTCATGTCAGGTATCCTATGTGCAGGCTCCAAGTCCAGAGGCCTTGGAGTTCAGATGCTCTCTGGTCTTGCTTGCCTGTAGCCAAAAGGCCATAGAAGGAAGCTAGAGGAAGAGCTTTATTGGCCTTTTGGTTCAGATCAAGTGTAGCTCCTGTTACTCACTGGAGCTGGCATGTAGGATGTCAGCCTATTGTGGAAGGCAAGATACTTGCCTGTGGTAGTGCCACACAGACTTGAATGATTGAGCTCTGCTCAGTTGATAGAATTCAGAACTAAATTTGGCCTGAGACATGAAATTTAATTAAACAATACCAAACAACCTGAGGACAATGACAACTGAAAGAACCGGAAAAGAAATAGAAATGGGGAGCAGGGACAGAATGAGCTTATGGACATCCTTGCTGATCCTGTTCAACTGCACAATGGAACTGCTAGCCCAGATTCTCAGACAGGATCTTGGAATCAGTGGAGTGCAGGTCCCCAGGGAGGACTGGGAGGTGATGGTTCAGGCCTACATGGATGACCTCAACATCTTATGCACAGAGAAGTGGAGGACTGAAAAGGTACTGCATCACATAGGTATATGGAGCAGTGGCAGGGCCAAAACTTATTGTGAGAAAAAGCACCTGCCTAGTACTCGGTGAGCTCAGGGACCTGTCATCCCTGGAAGTCTCCATCCCCCACAAGGGGTAAAGAGTGTCAGGGTGGAGTTTGAGCCACAGCTGACTGGAGAGAGGGCATGGGAAAAGACTGGGTCAAAGTCAAATGGAGACTGGCTTTGTGTTGTGGCACACATGCCACCTGTCAATGGGAAAACGGGTGCTCACAAAGGTTGTGTTGCTACCGGTGCTTCTGTACACTACACTAGTCTCTCTCCTCACCCCAACCCTCCCTCCTTCCTTTGAGTAGATTGTCCACAGAATCCAGAGAACCACGTGTGTTGTTTTCAGGGGCTCCAGAGGGGAAAAAGTGGTGAGGAGAAGCTTGTAAAAGACAAAATGGAAAGGGGACCAAGGAATGCCAGATGTCTTGCTATTCCTGTGGGCCAAATACACAAGTCAGATCTGTAAGCTGGCAACTGGAGCAGGGTCTAAAACAGCCTGCTTTGAAGTATTTTGTAGGTAACATATTACAATTCTAGGGAGTATACATACTGCCACTCATGAGCCTAGCCCCCTGGGAATGCCCTGGTTCTACAGAATCCTGGAGCAATTCTACAGCAAGTATGAACTACGAAAAGAAGGCCTGATGACCCTAGCAAACCACTGCAAAATGCAGGAGGTGGTGATAAAAAGGGACATTGTGTTACCAGTGGCCTTACTCCATGGCAACAGCTGCCAGTCCATGTGGGAAAGGATCTTCCATAAGGACCTACTGAAGTGGCAGGTAGACATGAACTGGCAGGTAGTCCACTGACTACTCCTAGTGTGGGCACAGTGACCCAGAGAGGGGCAGAGAAGCCAACCATACTGCTTCAGGGAAACCTGCCCATGGAAGATGGAGACAATGAACCACATCCTGTGGTACTGTCCATATGCCAAAGGGGTATGAAGGAAAATGTTTATACTCTTCCAGATGGTGACAAGAGTCAAGCTCCTAACCAGAAAAGCAGCTGTTTGGGCACCTGTCCAAGCAGCAGGAGACCCCGATGGCCAGTTGGGGGAAAAATCCTCATTTTAGGATCAATTAAATCTGGTATGTAAGCTACTGTGATGACTTCAGACTCCACTAGGTTGATAACAGAGCTAAGACATAAAATTATTTGCTGATGCTTCCAAATTCACTGCTCTAAACATTGTACTATTCAGGGAGGAGATATAGTATAAGGAAACAAGATAATATAATATTCAGCAAAATAGAGTCTGGAATTACAAACAAGAATGTACAGTTAGGATTATTTTTAAACAAAGTAGGCACATACTGACAGCCCAGTTTTCTCTGCTCTCCACAAGTTAGAAACAGGAGAAAAAGTCAATGTGGAAAACTGCATAATTCCATTTTAGCCCTGTGAACAGCCAGAATAGTACCTGAAGAATTATGAAACTATGCATTGACAAGAGATCTTATGCTGTAGCTGTAAAACTAATGATAATATTCATACATTGAAACTTGAATTATCTGAATAGTATTTGACATCAAGAGCCTTTTGGAAGAGTGTATTTTATAAATTAAAATATCTGGTTTTAAAGTAACATTAATTTATAGAAAAATGCTAAAAATACAATTTTCAATATGTATGATATTGAAATATCACTTTTCAGACACTCTTCAAATACTTTTCAGAATGCTGGGGAATTTAAAATCACAAGAATGCATATGTAATAATGTATTAATATATTCAGGTTTATTAATGCTTTTAATTTGCTACTTTTGCTAACCATTTAACAGACTCCATATAGTATATGAAACATATTTCACAATTAAAAGCCTGCTTTTCAAACCTAAATAAGTATATGTTTATATACAATTTTGTTATGCTCAGACAGTCAGTTATACTTCAAACTTAGGTATTTACAAGTGTAAATGACAGCTTATGTGCATATTCAAGAAACTTTATCTGCAAATTAGGAGTACTTTTAAATGGGTATAAATTTAAAAAAATATTTAAAAGGCTTCGGGAGGGATGGGGGGTGGGTAAAATGGGTGATATTGTAAGGGTGTGGTTACAGATTACTTTAAAATATTTTAAATCTGTGGAATTACCTGGATCAGGCAGTCCCAGAGGGCACTGCAGCTGCAGAGGGAAGCACTGGGCCCCTGTGGAGCTCAGGCAGGCAGGTTCCTGGGGGGTGGGGGGGTGGGTACTGCTCTTCCCACCAGTAGTTTGCTGTCTCCTCCCAGCCACTGGAGAAGCAGGTAAAGATTGGGCTCTGACACGGGCGTACATGATACGGGGGTTTACTTTGCTTTGAAAGGTGTTTTAAAAAAAATAAAGTTTCAATTTAAGGAGAATTAAGCATCTGTGTTGCATACAAACCCCCAAGAAGCCCACCACTGTGGTGCTTGCATGTGTAAAAATGCCCTATGTTTTCTCAGAGGAGGAGAAGCAAGCATGGAGGCAGTGGCTTCCCTCACTCTGCAGCCAGCTGGAGCCACAGGTGGGATTAGAAAAGTCTTCAGAGAACAACTGTTTGAAGTGAATGAGCAGGTGGAGAAGTAAAGAGAGGTAAAGAAAAGGACTGAAAATAATAAAGGTCTGAAATCTTGTACATTTCACTGAATTGGGATTACATGGTGGGGGGAGGGAGGAGGGGCATGTTGGGTTTGCACTCACAGCAGGGCAGAGCTGAGGCCCGGCAAACTCACTGCATGCCACATGGGGAGAGGAGTTTGGTTAGCACTCATACCAGAGAACCAATGGGCACACTGGGAACAGAGCCGAGACCTAGGGGGCTTCATAGAATCACAGAAATTTAGGGCTGGAAGGGACCTTGAAAGATCATTGAGTCCAACCCTCCTGCTCTGGGCAGAAATATTGCTGAGATCAAATGATCCCAGCAAGGTGTCTGTCCAGTCTACTCTTGAAGACTTCCAAGTTTGGAGATTGCACTATTTCTTTGGGAAGTCTAGTCCAGATTCTGGTGACTCTTACCAAAAAGAGGTTCTTCCTTACATCCAACCTGAAACCATCCTCTAACAATTTATGGCTATTGCTCCTTATCCTCCCCTGGGGCACCCTAGTGAACAGTTTTCCTCCCAGCTCCCAATATTCACCCCTTAAATACTGGCTTGTTATATGACATACCAGGGCAGAGATGAGACCCAGCTGAGAATGATTTCCATTCTCTGGCTCATTTTCTTTGTGGAGGTAGGTAGTAGGATTGCTGTTGCTGTTTCCATAAGGCCAAGCAGTGAACTGGTAAACTGCACCTGGGTACTCTAAGTGGTTAAGGTGGTCACATTCTAAGTGGTCACATTCCCTAGAGGTGGGAGGTTGTGTTGGCTTAGGGCCAGTTCTACCACCTTGGGCAGTAGAGTTCAGGAAGGTTGAAAGTCTGCTCACAGAACAAAGGACTAGGAAGGTTAGGAATAGTGCATTCTGGGATGCTAGATGAATGGAAAATTTCCCTGAAGCAGAATGACAACACCATGGAACAACCTGTGTAAAACAGATCAAAGATAACCCTCACCTGAAGTGGTGAAATTAAAATATTTAGAAGGTACTTAGCATGGATTAACACCCTTTAATGGGCAAATACTCCCATTTTAAGTGCCTTTATGACAGTTTAAAGTTAACCTGTAGCACCACCTTAAAGTTTTTTTTTTGGTTGTTCAAATCTTGGCCTGTCAAGGGATATGGAAGGGGCTCCTTTTAATTTTACAACACTCCACCCAAGTGCTGTGTCTCCTGTCAAGGACCTATAAAAAGCTGGCTGAATAAATAAATAAAAGTTAAAACTTTTCTGTTAAGTTGAACAGTTGACTTCATTTTTGACATTTAGCTCCCAATTTGGCAAAGTACTTAAGCTATCATTGATGGTAGGCTTGTCCTTGGAATGCTTTAATGAATTGCATTTTTAATTGTCTGGGGATTGTTTTATTTACTGTTGCTCTGGGTAAACAGCTTCATTGGGAACTTATCCAATCTTTCACTATTTGGGAAAGCATTAATAACAGAATGTCAACATTTAGCACTCAAGCAGATCAAAGCTGATCTATTCTGTTCAAGTTTGTGTTTCTATATGTCACCAAAAACTGTCAACATGGTAGGAAATTTTTTGTTCCCCAAATCTCCAATTTCTGGGAAATGAAATTGCAGTATCATTCAAATAAACAAACCTTTTAAAACAAACCTTTTATCCTAATAACAAATTTGAAATATCATTTTTAATTCAACTGGTTTTCCTTAACAACATTCATTCACAAACACTTTTATCTCCATTATGTGACTCATCAGGGTAAAATAACTTTAACAAGATCACCGAATGAATTAGTTGCAGACTTTGGAATGAAAGCCTGTCCAGCTTACCTATTTTGTGCCCAGTTCAGTTCAGGGAACTGCAGTGCTCACAAAAATGCAATGTACTTATGTAAGACCCAACATTCTCATTTGAATTATTGTATATATTTTCTAAGTGACATACATATTTTCTAAATGACCCATCATCCTTGAGACACATTTTGCTCTTATTTCTTCTATAATGCTTTTGCGTGCATCTATTTTTGACTTAACTACACTTTTATCATTTCAATTGCTGCCAACTCCCATTTTATGCCTTCCTTGTTACTGTGTTTTCTGATCCATGACTCTCACTTGCTGAAGTTATCCTCATTAATGCATACCAAATAAATGTAAATGAACTTTTTGCTTTTTTCATGTGGTTCCCACTGTTTAGCACAGTTGTAAAATACTTCTGAGGAGTGGATTTGCTTAGGAAAGGAATAGCTGGTAATAAATTGTAATTTTTTCAGTATTCTTGTCTTCCACAAGCAGATAATTCCTAATGCATTTCTCTCTGTTAAAAATTCAATATACAAACTATTTCCATTGTCTGATACAATGCCTCTAGGCCCAATCTTGTTCATGTATAAATAAAGGTAATAAAGTATTGCAAGTTGGGACTGATGAAACTCATAACTTAGACTCAGTGGTCATCATTGTGGAAGTAAGAATTATTTCTCCACTCTCCTCCAGCCTCTTGTACTAACAAAACCAACAAAGCTACCATTTGAACCAAGCAAAGCTAACGTGACGGCAAGTTAAACAAATTCTACAAGCCTTCAAAACAAAGTTGTTTTCCGAATCATTTTTAAAAACATGTTATATGGTTAAATAATCTGCAAACTTTTTTACTGTGATTTGCTCAATGCTGCAGAGGACGTGGGGCAAACAACCATTTTTATAAAACTACTTGGGCGCATCCACACGAGCACACACGTGCCTGTTGCCTTGCCTCAAAGGGGTTTGAGGCAGGGCAACAGGCACATGTGGGAACAAAAAAACCTGTTCTTTGCACTGCAAGTTTGCAGAGTGGGGAGAAAGTTAGACCCCTGGATATCCGGGGGGGGGTCTAAAACAAACAAACAAACAAACAAACAAACAAACAAACAAACAAACAAACAAACAAACAAAAAACCCCCCGATATTTAAAAAAAGCGGCACAGGAGAGCTCCATGGAGATGCTCTGGCTGCCAGAATGTCTCTATGGTTGGCTCTTGCCCTGGTGCTCAAACATGCTTTGGGGGCCTTTCATGCCAACACTCAACTATGGGAGTGTCCACTCATACAAGCACTGGCTCTTCCTGGACCTGCAACCAGGGGGAGCTAAAGCCTGGGGCCAGCACTTCTGCTGTCCTCAGCAGTAGAAGAAGCTGCAATGTACTGACCCCACCCATACAAAAAGCTGCCCTGGTAAGTAGCTTGGGGCTACTCGCTTTCTGGAGCTTCTGGGGCCCAGTCAATTGATACCTGGGGACACTACCTCTTGTGCCAGTTGGACTGCTGTAGCAGCATCCCAAATCCATTTTTTAAAATACCCCAAAATCCACATTCTTTCACATTTAAAACAACAAAACACTCTATACACAAACACACATATATCTAGACAGAGACAGAGACAAGTTTGGTAATGATTTATTGCTATATTTACAATGTTAAATCAATTTGGAAGCCTACCAGTGTGTCATCATGAAAAACTAAATTCTAAATATCTATACGTGTTGATGTGTGCTTTTGGTTTTCTTCATACATGACAGGTATGTGATGGGAGGATGTGGTGTGTGTGTAGAAAGGGAGTGAGAAGGGGCGTGGGGGAAAGTGGGTGGGTGGATATGGAGGGATGTGTGTTGGTCTGTGCATAGGAGTGGGGCAATTGCTAGGGGAACTGTGGTTGTAGGGACTGCTCCGTGTGGGTGGGCCCCTTGGCCCCCACAGAATGCAGGCCCCCCCAGCACATGGAATGCCCCCTCCCAGGGTCCTAACTCCCCCCTCGGAGGGCCACAGTCCCTATTCTCCACAGGGCCCCAGCCCCCCTGCCCAAGGCCCATAACTAACCTTTAATAGCAGCAGTGGGGGGATCATGCACTAAGCCCAGCCTGATCCTGCCAGCCCTAGGGCTGCTCTTGCCACCCAGCGGGGCTGATCTTGTGGCAGCAGGACCCGGCGCGGGATGCAGAGACTGTGTGCCAGGCCCAACCAGCTAGGCCCATTGTAATGGAACTCAGTGTGGCATGTGGGGACCGCATGTCAGACCCAGCCGAAACTGGGGCCCCCCTGTAGCCTTGCTGGCCTGGGCCCAGATCCCTGTGATTCACTAGTCTGGTTTTGCACTGGAGTGGGTTGCATGGCTGCGGGAAGTGTGCACAGGAGCCACACCTCTTGGAGCCCTGTGATCTGCTCCCATGCAAAGCTGGACTAGTGAGCCACATGGGGCTGGACCCCCACAGGCACAGGGGGCGGAGGCGGGAGCTGGCCCTGGGGCCTGGCTTATGCTTACAGGAACCAGTAAGGCATGTGGTTCCTGTGTGCTGCACTGGGTCCAGTCACCTGACCAAACCCTTCCTATAGTGGCAGGACTCAGCCTGGTGCATGGGAACAACATGGAGGCAAGCCAGGTCCTGCCAGCCCTGGGGCTGCTCGTGTGGTGGCATGAGTAGCTCCAAGGCTGGCAGGACCTGGCTCAGCTCCACATGGTTCCTCTGGGCCAGGCCGGGGAGCATGAGCCATCTGGGGCTGGCAGGATGCGGCTAGGCTCTGCATGGACCCCGGCCCTGGGACTGCAAGTTTGTAGCATGGGGAATATTTTGTCATTCCTGCACATGCCTGTTGCTCCACCTCAAAGAGGCACATGCGTGCTCGTCTGGACATACCCTATAATGCAGCAGCAGCAGATTTTTTATAGTCTTATCTATATATTTTTTTATAAACACTGAAATGGTGTTTATAATGGAGATGCTGTCTAACCTCTAACTAGAGGAATACAAATGGCACCTCTGTAGTTAACAGGACCATACATTTTTTCCCCATGATTCCACAAGCATGGAATCCTTTGGAATAAACATTAAGTTTAAAACTTTGCTTCCTACCTTACAAAAATGAGCCAAAATCTTTAATGGAAATATGTAGGGTTCATCTGTCAGTAGAGTCTGTATCATGTTATTGATGTATCACGTCCCAGTAAAGGCAGAGAGGTTAGAGGTGGGTCTGGTAGGGGGTAGGTGGGTATTGACAATGCCAAGACTGTAGCTGAAGCAAAAGCAGTATACCAAGCATTATGCTTTGTTTGTACCCATCACTGAGGTAGCATCCAGCACAAAGCCAGAGTTGAAAAGTAAGCAACTTGATACAGGTATCCCTCTACTGCTTGCCTTGTGAGCAGTACTGAAAGCTATGGCATTACTCCCTCACTAGTGCTCCTATCTAATGCTACATGCTAGACCTCTCACTTTGTTTGTATGGGCTGCCTTCTCATAGGCTCTGACTACTATGGACTAGCTGGGGCAATTTTGTTACTATTATACAAAATGTATGAGATTTGCTCTCTCTACCCACATACCCACTTGACCTCTATGTAACAGCTCCCCAAACTACCATATAGATAGGTAAATATCAATCACAATAGAACTGTAATGTACAAGGAGTTCTAGAAAATGTGTGCGAGGCTGCTCTTTTGTGAAATCCACAGGTAAGATGAACATTTTCATTCAAGTTATTTTTTTTAGTTGTGAAAATTGGCCTTTCAGGATTTCTAAGTAAAAGATGTTTCTCAAAAGATTTGGGTTTTTCAATTAAAAAAAGAGTGAAACAGGAAAAAAATCATTAGGCACAACATTTTTATGAAATATTTTTGCTAGCAAAATAGATTTTTGCTAATAGATATTAGCTATCTTAAATAATAACATGAAAATACTAGACAAAGACACACATGCAAGGGATATGCAATACTACAAATGAAAGAAAAACTGTATTGAACAAAGAACCACTCTACTGGGTACATTCACACTGTGTTTGGTTTCAAGCTTGACCATAAAGTAAAATAAGGCAGATGGATGCTGAAGCTGCAAAAATGCACTTAAACTTACCAGTCTTAAATATAAAGCACAAGCTCAATCAGACCCTCACTCCTGAAGTGAAATCTTTTAGCTTGAACTTTTTACCTACATGGAGTACTAAAGAGCTAGGTATTAAATACTTAAATTGTTTTGGGATAGGAATGTAGAAAGTGTGCTACTGAATAAATAAAGTTCAACATTTTTTTTCAAATACGGATTATGGCTCTTTATATAATACCACACATATGAATATTAGTAATTCACAACTTTGGTATGAATGCTGTTATTTGTAGGAACAAGAGGGTTTTTTTCTAATGTAAAATAATGCTGTTATGCTGAAAGACAAACTCTGTTTTATCTGCTTCTAATGAATACAAACATACATACTCTAAGGAGTAGAATTCTTCTCGGAATTTTAAAAAAATTCTCACATTTTTTAATAATAAAAATATAGTTTCATTTCAAAAAGCATCTGAATTTGGAGTGAGTTGCATGGTTCATGGCTGGTACAATTTTGATCTGTGAACCTGGAGACATGTTCCCTGAGGGAGTAAAAAGTAGGGGTGTGTGAAGCGGGCCCTGTTCAATTCAGATCCAGCACAAATCGAGAACAATGATTCAATTTGTTGATCGGATCACTGTCCCCAATTTGATTCGGCTGAATCCAAACCTGAAGATTCAATACTGATTTGGAGAATCAGTGATTCAGACACAGACATAGTTTTAAATGTTTTTTTTCTACATACCTTGAGGTACCAGCACAGCTTGTGAATGCTGCAACGCTGCAGCTGGAGCATCTGCAAAAGAGAGTGACAGTGGGGCTTGGGAGGTGGGGAACCGCATGCTCAGTGGTGAACCCAGAAGTGGACCAGAAGTATTTCTGGTCCACTTCGAGGTCTGCTGTCAAGTGCGCTGGGGAGCCCCCCGTGCTTCTGTGGTATGCTCCATGTGCCCCAGCATCGCAGCATTCATGAGCCACCTCAAGGTATGCAGAAAAAATATTTAAAGCAGCATCTAGGTCTGAATTGCTAAATCTTTCTGAATCAATTAGGACGGTTTTGATTCAATTTGGAGAGATTAAAGGTTCCTTGGTTCGATTCAGATTCGGCCACTGAATCAGGCGGAATCTCTGCTGAATTGAATCAGGGACTGAAGCTTTGCACAGCCCTAGTAAAAAGCATATTATGTTCTGCAGATAAAAGGAAGAACTAAAAATATACAGAGGCATAATCCTTTAAAAAATTCAGATAAGAAAAGTTAAGATGCTTACAGTTCATATTGGAGAGCATTTAATGTGAAAGTTGCTGTCACTGAAATGACATTTTAATGATTTGTCATATATTAATATCAGGAAATAAATTAATATATTTAATGATCAGGCAAATGTAATGGTTGCTATCATAGGGCACGTTCAGACCTGGAGTTCATTCATGTTTGACATGAGCCTTAATGAGTATAGTAATAATACTTTAAAATCTCTTGGCAGACTGGCCACCTGTCCAAGTGTTAGAAGTCTAACCAGTCTTGGTTAACTGCACTGCTGAAAGGTTCAAGGAAAAAGAGAATGAGGGATTCAATATTCGAAGTAATTAAATCTGTAATGGAAGTACTGCAGCATATATAGGCTTAAAATGTGACTGTAATATCCTGTCTGAAAAAGCTTTGATGTTTTTAATAACATGTCTACGTCTTTCACCTCTCCAAATAGCAATGCAGCGATACTTTCTTTCCAGAGCAGACCTACTACTAAATGGTTTGCAATCATTTAAAGTTTCTAGGTGCCCACTTTGTTATTCCTCGTCTCAAACGGTAGGAAAACCTCTCAGGGCATGACCAGATAAGCACTCACGTGCCTGTTGCCCCACCTGAAACCCCTTTGAGGCAGGGCAACAGGCAAGTGCAGGAATGAAAAAATGTTTCTCGTGCTGCAAGTTTGCAGCGTGGGGAGAAAATTAGATCCCTGGATATCCAGGGGTCTAAAAAAACCCCAACCCCCCCCACAACCCCCCCCCCCAAAACCAAAAAAACAACCCACCTCTCTGCAACAGAGTGGAGCAAGGCATGGTTCAAGACTGTGCCCAGAGCCAGTCCTCCAAAAGAGATGCTCTGGTTTTGGCCAGAGCAAATCTTTTGTGTTCTTGCTGCCCCTGGTGCTGTCCAAGGTAAGTTGGTGGGGAAGAGTTTCATGCATGTCAGGGGGATGTGGGGAGGGGTTTGGAGAGTGGTGAGGGGGAGATGTCCCTGGGGCTGCGGGGGTAGTGAAGACCTGGCCCAGATCCCTGAGGCTCGCTAGTCTGGTTTTGCACTGGAGCAGGTCACATAGACCCAGGAGCCACACTTCCTGGAGCCCTGTGACCCGTTCCGGTGCAAGGCCGGACTAGTGAGCCACATGGGCCTGAGCCAGGTCCTAGCCCCCCCCCTCCCCCCCAGGCATAGGGGCCGAGGCAGGAGCCAGCTCTGGGGCCCAGCCCATGCTGAAAGGAGCTGGCACAGCATGCGGTTTCCATGTGCCATGCCAGGTCCTGTTGTGGCTGGGCCCTTCCTATAGCTGCAGGACCTGCCCTGGAGTGCGGTGACCATGTGGAGCTGAGCCGGGTCCTGCTGGCTCTGGGGCTGCTTGCTTGCACGCGGTCTCTGTGCACTGGACTGGGTCAGGGAACACAAGCTATCTGGAGCTGGCGGGATGCAGCTCGGCTCTGCACAGTCCCTGTGTGCCAGGCTGGGTTGGGGAACATGAGCTGCCTAGGGACTGCGCAGCTCATGCTGCCTGGCCTGGCCTGGCAACTGGGGACTGTGTGGAACCAAGTTGCATCCTGTCAGCCCCAGGCGGCTTGTGCTCCCTAGCTCCACGCAATCTCTGCGTGCCGGGCTGAGTTGGGTCCTGCCAGCCTTGGGGCTGCTCATGTTGCCCAGCTGCCAGGCAGCACAAGCAGTCCCAGGGCCAGCAGGACCCAGTCTGGTTCTGCCTGGTTGCTGTGTGCTGGGCCAAGTCCTGCAGCTATAGGAAGGGCCCAGCCGTAGCAGGACCCAGCGCAGTACACAACAACTGCATGTTGCATCGGCTCCTGTCATCATGGGATGGGCCCCAGGGCCAGCTCTCACCTCTGCCCCCTGTGGCTCGCTAGTCCGGCCTTGCACCAGAGTGGGTCACAGGGCTCCGGACGTGTTGTTCCTGGGCGCACCTCCTGAAGACGTGTGACCCGCTCCAGTGCAAAGCCAGACTAGTGAGCCTCAGGGATCTGGGCCCAGCCGGACTGCAGGGGGTGCCCAGGACTTGTAGAGACTGTGTGCCAGGCCCAACCATGCCGTGTCAGGTCCTGCTGCCCCAAGGCCAGCCCAGCTGGGTGGTAAGAACAGTCCCAGGCTGGCAGAACCAGGCTGGGCTTAGCGCATGGTCCCCCCGCTGCTGCTATTAGAGGTTAGTTATGGGCCCTGGGCAGCAGGGCTGGAACCCTGACTGGGGTCGGTATTTCATGCGAGAGCCAGGGCACCCACTCCTCCTGAGCAGCCACCACACAAGGGCCCCCACAACCACAGTGCCCCCAACAATTGCCACACTCCTATGCACAGACCAACCCACATCCCTCCACATCTACCCACCCACCACCTTTGTACAAACACCACATCCTCCCATCACACACCCATCACATATGAAGAAAACCAAAACCACAAATCAAAACACATAGATAATTAGAATTTAGTTTTTCGTGATGGAGACACTGGTAGGCTTCCAAACTGCTTTAACATTGTAAATATACCAATAAAGAATTATGCAACGTCTCACTATCTCTGTCTTTCTCCCTCCTTTAGGTGTGTGTGTGTGTGTTTTATTTTAAATGTGGAAGAACATGGATTTGGGAGTATTTTAAAAAATGGATTTGGGATGCTACTGCAGCAGTCCAGCTGGCACAAGGGGTAGTGTCCCCAGGTATCAGTTGGCTGGGCCCCAGAAGCTCCAGAGAGTGAGTAGCCCCAAGCTGCTTGCCAGGGCAGCTTTTTGTATGGATGGGGCCAGGACTGGACAGCTTTTTATTCAGCTGGGGACAGCAGAGGTGCTGGCCCCAGGCTCTAGCTCCCCCTGGCTGCAGAGCCGGGAGGAGCCAGGCAGGGTTCTTTTGCCCCAAGTGGCACAATTTGCTCCACATCACAGTGCACGTCTGAGCACGTGCACTGAGGCAGAAAGCCCCGGCTCAAATTGCATCACTTCTATTTGAGCTGGTGCAAGTGTACATGCTTGCACGTGTAGACACATTCCCAGAGGCTAAGTATTAAAAAAATATCATAGAAAACACTTCTCTGCTTGTTATTCTGAATACTAGGCCTGTGCAAACTGGAAAGTATTTGCTTCCTATTCAGCCAATTCGGGGGACAGCGATTCAATTTGGTGATTCAAACCACTGTACCAAATCGAGTCAGCCAAATCTGATTCAGAGATTTGGCCAATACTGAATTGGCCAAATCTCCAAATCAAACAGGCCCCATGCCCCACCCACTCTCTCAGCCCCATCACTGGCTGCCCTGCTTGGCATCCCAGCACTTGAACCCCTAAAAAAACCCATGCTCACTGGCTCCTGCCAGGCAAGGGGACGGTCCCTGCTGCCCTCCACTGCCCCACACTGTGTTGGGACACTCTGCCATAAAGTCCCCAGAAGCCCTGACAGCTGCTGCAGGACCCAGTGAGTACAGGGCTTTTTTTTTTTTTTTTTTTTTTTTTAAAGCGCCAGTACACTGGGGCCAGATGGAGCTGCCATCAACATTGCTTGGGAGAGTGGTCAGGGGATGGGATGCACTCTGGGGGATGGGGGAACAGGCGTCTCACTGTGGTCCCCTCCCTCTTCCTCCATCCCCCCACCCCACCCCTACTTACTGGCACAGAGTCTAGGTCCAGCTCCCTGCGGTGGCAAGTGGAGACTCTCCAAGTGTCTGAAGCTCTCTGAATCTTTTCCAAATTGAATTGGAGAGCTTCAAATCAATTCAGACCTTTTTATTAGTCTCCCAATTCAATTCAGATTCAGAGATTTGGGCACTGAATCAGGCTGTATCTCCTCCAAATTGAAATCAGCACCCAAAGCTTCGCACAGCCCCAATGAATACCATAAAACAGCATGATGGGCCCAATCCTCCTCTTTCGTGTTACCTTGTTTGAGGTTAAATCCTCAGCTATGTAACTTGCCTAAAACCAGTGGGCCTGAACCTCTCTGGGTGTAGCTTTAGTGGAACTATATCAGTTTATATCAACTGATCAAGAACTGCAACATTTTAATCTGCAATTTATGTATTCCATGCAAGAAAGTTTGTGCGAGTGGGCACATAACATGACATGACATCTCTAGCATAACAAGAGTGGTGGAAGTTATTGGGTGTTTCTGAATTAAAGTAATTCTTAAAAATAAATCACCTTTACAATATGAAAAGTAGTTACATTCAGACATTTTAGCTTTTCTGATGATGTTAGTCACTGCTTCAAAGACTGACTTCCATCCTGTGTTTCTACAATCTCTAGAGCTAAATTACAGTCAATGCCACAAATTCACTAAATTAGGTATTAAGAAGACTTTTATCATTTTAAATGCTTGAAAAGTCAGAAAATATATCAGGGGTGGGCAAAATATGGCCCTGGGCCACATCCAGCCTGCCAATTGACTGTATCTGGTTTTTGGTTCCAGCAGAAGCAGAAGCCAGAGCTGCAGCCTGCTCATGGGCCGGATAAAATAATTTGGTAGGCCTGCAGGTGGCATCTCCAGCTTGTCCTTCACTGAGCCAGCAGAAGCCAATTGGGCAAAAGAAGACCCACGTGCCCAGCATTCTATGGCAGCCTGGGAGATGGAGTCCAACCTCATGGTGCCAGGCAGGTGGGTGGGTGGGGGTGCTCCTGCCCAACTTCCCCCACTGTGCCAGCAGAGGTCAAAGGTCTGTCTGCCCACCTGCCCAGCACTGCATGGCAGATAAGGGGGGAACTGATCACCCGTGCCCTGGCCCACCCCAGCCAGGGTCTGTACAACAGGTGGAGGAGGCAGTAGGCCAAGAAACAGGTGCATTTCCTCTTGTCCCCTGCATAGTATACATACATAGTTGTTAGGGGCTGAAAGGGACCTTACAGATCATTGGGTCCAGCCCCCCTGCACTTGGGCAGGAAAGACCACTAGGATCAGATGACCCCAGTAAGATGGGGGTCAGGATGCTTTTCAAAGATCACTAGGGTGGATGACTGTACCATCTCTTGGGAGAGTTTGTCCCAAACCCTCGGTACTTGACTTGTAAAGAAGTTTTTCCTTATATCTAGCCTGAAGCGATCCTCAAATCAGCTTGTGCCCATTATTTCTTGTCCTCTCCTGGGGGGCCTTGGTGAACAGATGCTCCCCCAAGCCCTGATGTATGCCCTTGATATACTTATAGAGTCATAGGTTCATAGATTCAGAGAGTCGGAAGGAACCTCAGTGGACCATCTAGTCTGACCCCCTACCTCTGGAAGGCAAAAAAAGAGTCACCAACTCTGGGGTCATGTGATCCAAACCAGGTGCCTGTCCAGTCTCTTTTTGAAGACCCCCCAAGGATAGGGTGAGCACCACCTCCCTTCGGAGTCCATTCCAGATTCTGGCAACCCTGACCGTGAAGAACTTTTTCCTAATGTCCAGCCTAAACCTTCTCTCCAGTAGCTTATGGCCATTGTTCCTTGTCATTCCAGGGGGTGCCCTGGTGAACAGATCATCGCCTACTTCATGTTGCTCTACCCTTATGAATTAGTATGCTGCCACAAGGTCCCCCTCTCAGTCTTCTCTTGGAGAGGCTGAAGAGGTTAAGGTCCCTTAGCCCTTCCTCATAGGGCCTTCACTGCAGGCCTCTAATCAGGCAAGTGGCTCTTCTTTGGGCCCTTGCTGGCTATTCTTCAGAATACTGCATTTTGCTATCCTGTCTGTAATGGTTTCTTTGATAATTGACTCTAGGATTTTACCAGGGGTTGAGGTCAAACTGATTGGCCTGTAATTTCCTGGATCCTCTTTTCTCCTTTTCTTAAAGATAGGCACCATTCTGGCCTTGTTCCAGTCTTCTGGGACATCTCCTGAGCACCACAGGTCTTCAAATAACTTTGTCATAGGTCACGCAATGACGTTGGCCAGTTCTTTTATTTCATAGGTATCAGGGCTGGAAGGGACCTCGGAAGATTGAGTCCAGTCCCCTGCCTGAGGGGCAGGAAGTCAGCTGGGGCTATAGGATCCCAGCAAGATAAGCACCCAAATTTCTCTTGAAGGTGTTCAATGTAGGTGCTTGAACCACCTCCAATGGCAAGCTATTCCAGACCTTGGGGGCTCAGACAAAGAAATTCTTCATTATGTCCAGCCTGAAACAGTCTTGTAGTAGTTTATAACCATTTGACCTTGTCATCCCTTGGGGCGCTCTGTTGAACAAATGTTTCCCCAGATACTATGACCACCCCTTATAAACTTATAAGTAGCCATCAGATCACCCCGAGCCTGTATTTTTCCAGGCTAAAGAGCCCCATAAGCCCCATCGTAAGGTCTTCTTTTCCTGACCTCTGATCATGTGTGTGGCTTTTCTCTGGACTCTCTCAAGCTTCTCCACATCTTTTTTGAATTGTGGAGCCCCAGACTGGATGCTGTAATCCAGCTGTGGCCTCACCAAGGCCGAGTACAACGGGAGAATGACGTCCTGGTATTTGCTCAAGAAACATCTATGGATGCATGCCAGCGTTTTGCTCGCTTTACTAGTTGCAGCATCACATTGAAGGCTCATGTTCATCTTGTGGTCAATGACGACTCCCAAGTCCCTTTCATCCGCAGTGCTAGTCAAGCATATCACTGCTGAGCCTATAAGGATGCTACAGGTTTTTCCTCCCAAGGTGGAGAACCTTGAATTTCAGTGTTAAACACCATCAGGTTCCTGTCTGCTCATTTGCTGAGCCTGTTTAGATCAGCCTGGATTGCCCTCTTGTCTTCTGGTGTGGATGCTTTGCCCCAAAGTTTGGCATCATCGCTGAACTTGGCCAGTCTGCTTCTAACTCCAATGTCCACATCATTAGTGAAGATGTGGAACAATATGGGTCCAAAGACAGAGCCTTGGGGGGACCCCATTGGTCACAGGGCACCATGATGATTGACTTTCATCAATTACCACCCTTTGGGTCTGACCATGGAACCAATTTCCCAGACAACAGATCATGGTGGGCCCAAGGCCACAGTTGGCCAGTTTTGCCAAGAGGTGATCATGGGATACCAAATTGAAGGCTTTTGTGAAGTCAAGATATAGGACATCAATCTCTTCCCCCTTGTCCAGGTGATAGGTCACCTGGTCACAAAAGGAAATGAGATTGGTCAAGCAAGACCAACCCACAACAAACCTGTGCTGGCTATCCCTCAGGATGTTGGCTTCGACCAGTCCATTAAGGATGGCCTCTTTAATTAACTTTTCTAAGACGTTCCCTAGGACAGAGGTCAGGCTTATGGGCCTGTAGTTTGCCGAATCCACTTTCCTCCCTTTCCTGAAGGTAGGCACCACAGTGGCCTTCTTCCAGTCTTTGGGCACTACACCAGAGTGCCAGGAGTTCTCAAAGATCCATGCCAGGGACTGGGCTATGATGCTCGCCAGCTCCTTGAGTACCCTGGGGTGTAGAGTGTCAGGACAGCTGACTTGAAGGTATCCAGCCTCTCAAGGTGTTGCTTCACAAGGTCAGCATTGATGGAGAGCAAGGAATCATCCTCATCCAGACCTCCCTGTCCCGTAGTTGGCATGGGCATCCCATGGGACTGATGAAAGACCAACTCAAAAGTACCCATTTAATAGGTTGGTTTTTTCCTGGGTGCCAGTTGTCATATAACCCATTTGGCTTAGCAGGGGTCCAATGTTGCCCTTGCTTTTCCTCCAGCTCCCCACATATCTGAAAAAGGACTGTTTATTGTCCTTAATACTTGAAGCTAGTTGGAGTTCAGTTGCAGCCTTGGCTTTCCTGGTTGCTTCTTGCAGAAGCAGATCAGTGCAGAATATTCCTCTTTGGAGGTGAATCCTGTCAATCCATTGTAGGCATTTCTTTTTAGTCTCAGGAGGTTTGCCTCAGGATCCCTGGACAGCCCTCCAGGGGGTGCTGCTGTGCCCTCTTGCTGCCTTTCCTCCAAGATGGAATAGAATTAGCTTGTGCATTGAGGATCGCTCTCTTGAGGAGCAACCTCTCTTCCTGAACTCCCCTCCCCTTGGGGTTGTGGTCCCTTTGGGCTTCACTGACAAGCCTCCTGAGCTTGTCAAAGTCAGCTTTCCTGAAGTCAAGGACTTCCGTGTTGCTGATTGACTTGCCAGCTTTATGGCAGATGGTGAAGGTGATCAGCTCGTGGTCGCCGTCACCCAGCTTCCCATTGATCACTAAGTCACCGATGAGGTCATCCCCAGTTGCCAGTACCAGGTCGAGCAGCACTTTACCTCTCATTGGCCTGTAGACTTCTTGGGTCAGGTAAAGGTTATCCACGCACAGTAGGAAGCTTTGCGACTGCTTGGATTTTGCTGAGTGATCCTTTGGGTGGGAGGTCTGTAGTATACTCCCATCTTTGTGTCCCCTGTGTTGTGTTCCCCACAGATTTTAACCCAGAGGGTCTCTAGTCATCCACCCTGGTCACCAATATCAGCTTTTAGGGATGTGTGGTTTTCCTTATGATAGAGAGCTACACCCCTTTTATCTACTCACTCTCTCTTGTACAGGGTATAGCCATCTATACCTGTGGTGGTCATGGGTGGAGTCCCACCAGGTCTCCATTATCCCTATGACATTGTAATTATTTTTGTTAAGCAGGAGGACAAGTTCCTCCTGCTTTTTCCCCAAGCTCCTGGCATTTGTGTACAGACAGGAAAGTGTTCCCTTGGGGGTTCTTGCCTTGCCCACAAATTGTACCAGGGCTGGGGCAGAGGTGGGCTCCCCTAAGTGCCTTGACCTGCTGGTTTTTCAAGGGTTGCTCAGCAGGCCAGCAGTAGCTGTAGTCCCCCCATCCCCCAGTGGGCTTAGTTTAAAGGTGGGTGGAGCAGGTCAGCCAGTTTGGCTGAGAAGAGCCACCTCCCCAGCGGAGAGAGATGGAGGTCATCTCTTTCCAGCAGCTCACTGCTTCTCTCACCAAAGAGCAGGCTGTGGTCATGGAAGTCAAAGCCTTCCCAATGATACCAGTGTCTCAATCTTTGGTTCACTACCTGGATCCTCCTCTCCCTCCTCAGCCCATACCCTGAGACTGGGAGGATCAAAGAAAACACCACCTGTGCTCCCAGACTCTTTAGTCCCCCTCCCTGTAGTGCCTGATGACCCAGCTGAGAGCACTCTGAGCCATGTCATTGGTGCCCAGATGAATAAGGAGCATGGGATAGTGGTCCATGGGCTGGAGGAGCCTAGGGATTTTCTCCGCAATGTCTTGGATGTGGGTCCCTGGGAAAAATGTCACCCAGAGTCAAGAGCAGGAGTTCTCCCGGGAACTAGCTGAGGCCGCATGCTCCACGACCATGATTGTCATGGGGGACTTCAACTACCCAGACATCTCATGGGAGGATCACAAGCACCTTTATCACACAGCTATCACAGTTGATTTTCAGCTGTCACAGTTTTTTTTCCCTCCAGAAAATCAAAAGGTTTTAGGATTCTTATGGAGACAAGGTTCTTTGGGTGAATCTGAATCTTTTATTAGACCAACTTAAATAGTTAAACAGTTTAATAGTTAATCTTATAAAAGATATCAAAATTCACCCAAAGAGCTGTGTCTCCATAAGAATCCTAAAACATTTTTTTCCAGAAAATCCACTGGTCAATATTAAACACAGAGGCATATACACAGAGCAGTAGCAATAGCTGGTCAGTGTTCTGCTCTGGAATATTAACAGTCACACTTTTTTGCTTTGTGTCACAAAACTAGTTGACCTGGTTTGTAGCAAATGGGCCATATCAGTGAGAGGAAACAGTGGTCATCCACATTTAGTCCTCCCTGGCTAGCTTGATTTGTTCCCTTCTCCCAGTCTGTCAGCAGGAAAAAGAGAAAAAGACATTCTTGCCTCCCTTCAATGAGAAACAACTAAACACTCTAAGTTCTTGTTCTCAATCCCCATCTTCTGGACATGTTTAAAATTAGATATGCCTTGATATCTGATATTATTCAAGTTATTTAAGTTGGTCTAATTATTTAAGTTATTATTTTTTATAATAGCATTATTTAAAGTTGGTCTAATAATAAAAAAAAATATCAGATTCACCCAAAGAACCTTATCTGCCTGTGTCTTTAGACCAACACAGCTACAACCTCCACCCCTGTTAGGATTCTTAGATACACTGAGATTATTTACAGGTGAATGCATTTATATAGGAAAAATATTTACATTTCTGCATGGAAATTGGGTGCTTAAATCAGGCCACATTATACACCAGAGTCCCAAGTGCCATGTCTGAGACAATTTTTGTGGAGGGCATCAATTTGGAACTGTAGCATGGGGCAGTAATAATTAGTGGTAGGAGCCAGGCAAACAAAGGCACCTTGAGAAATGATTCAGAATTTTGGCAGCTTCTCTGGCTGACCTTGGAGAAAGGCCAAGCTGTTTGCTAACTACAATGTGGTAGTGGTGTACAGCTCACAGGAAATTAGGCATGTGAAAAAGTATGGGAGATGTAACATGAAAAGGAGCAGGTGAAAAGAAGGTATTGTAGTAGGTGTTGTAGCCCTTTCATCTATAATTTTACTCAACTCAATTTTAAGGCCTATAGGTGCTTATTAGATTTAATGCTTAATATGGGGAAAGACCCCACTTTTTGACCTAGTGAGAATTTTTCACCATTGTTCAGGGCTTTAATGAAAGGAGCACAGTGAATACAATGATTGCAATAATGTTTCCTGCTCATTCATCTCTCCAAAGTTCTTCATCTTGATTTTTTGTATTGAAAATTATATAGTGGAATAAGAATATCCTCTGTGAAGGCACCTGCAATCCAGGAGCAGCAAAAACAGCCCTGCTACTTAAACATGTCAACAAGGTTAAGGAAAGACATTACACATAAACCAATTTAAGTGGTCAGAAACTGGCTTAAACCTGTAAGAGAACAGATGTTCAGTGCACATAAAGCAGTTTGAAAATGGCTGAAAACCAGGCTGATAAACCTGGTTGAATGTAGTACCAGACTTAACTGATTTGGGTCAAAATGGTTCATGCAATGTCTGCACCAGACTCCTTCCTGGTTTAAGTTAAATCAGAGGGCTCTCTGCTCCAGAGAGCTGGGCTGGCCCCTCCCCTCTGTTCCCTGGGTGCAGCTCTGGCAGAGACTGCACATAGAGCAGGTTCTGCCTGGCTTCCTCCTGCTTCTTCCCTCCCCCTCACTACTCCCTGCTCAAGCAGGAATTCATCCATCCCCTCTGCCTTACAGACTCCTCTCAGTATTAGCTAGCATACCACATTCTGGCTATGGTCTGTGCTGTGGAAGACAGGACAAAGGTAGACAGGACAGTGTCTGCTTAGAGCTCTTTGGAGCTAATCAACAGGTAGCTGGTAATGTCCCTCCCTTGGAGACAGTTGTTTAAGAGCTTAAACTAATTAGAGATCCTTTTCTTTTGCTGATGCAGTGATAAATGGTCTCTGTGTAAATCCCTGCTGGCTCCCTTGTTGACCAGCAAGGTGGGTGTGGGAACCCCTCCTTAAATCAAGGAGAACTGCAGGGTTGTGCCAGACTCTTCCCAAGGGTGCAGGTCCCCAGATCTGCACACCAGATGACAGGAGACTGCTGCTGGCACCTGGGACTGGCAGCAGCAACAATCTGCCCTGGTGCTGGGTGTGGCCCTAGGCAGCAGTGGCAGCTTCTTGTCATCCGGCGTACAGATCTGGGGGCCTGCATCCTCAAGAGGAGTTTAGCACAGCCCTACTGCCCTCTTGAGGGTGTGGCTCCCATGGTTTGTGCAAGTGTCACAAGTTTTGCTTTGACCAATTTGAGGTGCAGTTTCTCTAAAACCTATGCACCTACCTCCTTAAACCTTGGCAGGTTTCATGCTCTTAGAAGGGGCTACCATCCCTGCAATTTTCATCTGAATCAGGCATGAAATGACAAAGTTCTAGGCATTTTTATGGATTCCCCATTATAGCCTAAAGGCAAAATATTGAAACATGTCAAAACAGTGAAACAGTTTTGACAAAATGAAACAGAACAGTGCTTTGAAATGAAATGAAACTGTCCCTTCAAAATGGAGACATGGAAGTTGAAATAAAATGGTGCTGTTCTGCACAGTCTGAACCTGTTCAGCCTCAGTAAACGGAGGCTGAGGGGGGACATGGTGGCAGCATATAAGCTGCTGAGGGGTGATCAGCAGGGAATAGGGCAGGCTCTTTTTTCCAGGGCACCACCAGGGGTAACTAGGACCAATAGTCACAAGTTACTGGAGAGCAGGTTTAGGTTGGACATTAGGAGGCA
>JAGPOW010003182.1:30046282-30060040 GCA_030014935.1 Caiman crocodilus
CCGCATCCATGGATTTGGTCACCTGGTTGTAGAAGGTGACCAGGTTGGTCTGACAGGACCTGCCCTTAACAAACCCGTGCTGGTTGCCCTTCAGCATAAGGTCCCCTGCCGGTCTGTCACAGATGCGGGACTTGAGAATTTTCTCAAAGATCTTTCCCAGAACCGAGGGGAGACTGACAGGCCTGTAGTTCTCCAGGTCCTCTTTCCTCCCCTTCTTAAAGATGGGAACCACATGGGCCACCTTCCAGTCCTCTGGCACTTGTCCAGAGCTCCAAGAGTGCTTGTATAACCGAGCCAAGGGCCCAGCAATCACCCTCACCAGCTCCCTCAACAACCTTGGGTGCAGGTCATCCGGACCTGCTGACTTAAAGACATCCAGCCCTTCCACCAGGTCTACCCTCACCCTTGGCCTAGCAGTGATTTCCGAGGGGGAATTCAAGCTTCCGGTGGGAGGGATGTCCTGGTCCCCCCCTCAGGAAGACTGAGGCAAAGAACCCATTGAAGATCTCAGCCTTACCATCGGCTACGAGCACCAGATTGCCCGACGAGTCCCTCAGGGGCCCAACGTTGCCCAGGGCTCTCTTTTTGCTCCCCACATATTTGAAAAAGGACTTCCTGTTGTCCTTGATCCTAGTCATAGTATCATAGTGCCTAGGGTCAGAAGGGGCCTAGAGCAGGCCATCTAATCTGACCCCCCGCCAATGGCAGGAACGAGCGCCAGGCGAAGCTCTACTCCCGCCTTGGCCTTCCTGTTAGCCCTCCTGCACTCCCGAGCACAAGAGGAGTACTCCTCCTTGGAGACAGCTCCTCTCTTCCATTGGTTGTATGCCTCCCGCTTAGCCCTCAAGGTCCCCCAAATATCCCTATTAAGCCATGGGGGCTTCCAGGCACTTTTGCCTATCTTGCATCAGGCAGGAACTGTCACCCTTTGGGCTCGGAGGATCATCTCCTTGAGGAACATCCACCCTTCGTGGACGCCCATGTCCTCAACCCTACAGGCCCTCAGCGCCTTCTCAGCTAGCGTCCTGAGCTCTCTGGCCCTTTTGAAGTCTGGGACCCTAGTCCTAGTGTCCTTCTTCTATATTACTAATCTGCAGAGCTATGTTATTAACCAGTGAGTCAGGAACTTTGGGCTGCCATTCGCAGCTCTGTCATTGATCTCCTTTGTGATTTTTTTCTGTCCTTTTCTCTATTGCTCAAACTTCCCAACTTCAGCTGCTGCACTAGATGCTCAAGGTCTTTGAAAATCAGGCAGTGTATTTAGGTAGTCAGATCTGGATTAAATAGGTATGCATAACTAAAAATGTTGACTTCAGCTTCTCTTTCCTATCCAGACTTCCATACTGAACTTATCAATACTGTCCTATTTTTGTGCCCCAAGTTAGATGAGATGGTTTGTGTCCCAATTTTAGTTGTAATACTGGGAAGACTATTTACTCCTTTGTGTCATCACATTTTGAAGTTCAGGGATCTGTTTTACTACTGTAGTATTCCAGGATTTCACCAATATAAGTGCATTTATTTCAAAGAGGGCCTACTTCTTTAATACTGCACAGCGCTTTAAGATCCACAGTTGTAAGTGCTCTAGAATGGCAAAGGTTTATCGATCTCATGTTCTACGGTCATCATTTCCATTTTAAGAGGGTCATATTATATGATTTTTCTTCCAGCAAATTTAATTTTAAATGCATCTCTAAATGTAAGATGTATTTTAATAAGACTGCAAAAAATGTTAGACTCAGGGAAGACCGTTTACTTAGAAACTTACAAACAACTAGAAAACAGGGAATATTCACATTGAGAACTGTCTGGGGCTTTAATATCCTCAGAACTGAATGAACTATAGAGACCACAATAGGAAATCAGAGGGAGAAAAAAATTTAGCAACAACAACAAGTTCCATAAACATGACTCAAGTTTAGTGTTTAAATATTTATCTTTCCAATAATCCCCATGGAAAGTTCACTTGACCACTCAAATGGTCAAACGTTGCAATTTGTTTGTAGATTATGCATCAGCCTAAATCTAGTTTTGTACTGCTTACTTTGGAAAAAGGCAATAATAAAAAAATTAAAGAAGAAAGGTGCCTTTTTTGTTCATTTGCTTCCTTCCCAGAAATAGGCAAGAGCAGCACTAAGTCAATAAACAAATAGAAGACCTATTTTATCTTGCCTCTTTGGGTTTAGTAAGTATAATATTAAACTAAAAAGCTTAACTTTCAGTTCCTTATAAGCGCAGCTATGAGAGAACAGCATGCAACTATTTGTAGAGGCAGCCTAACACATTGCACTGTTAATTACCAAGTAAAGGTAATTTTTAGTAGCCTTGAAGTAAAAGTTAAAATTCTTAAAATGGGTGCAAGGAAAAATCATTTTCTTTTATTTAATTGCTTTTAAAATGCTGAAAAAGGTTGGGTGTAGGGGGGAGGGGAGCATGTTTTAATTAGAGCGGTTCCCAGAGAGCTGCTCTAATTAAAATGCTGCCCCTGAACATTTAAAAATGGCCATGGGATGCTTTAAATAAAGCAGGGGCTTAGACAAGTGACACTGTGGTGATGCTAGAGGATTCTAATTAGATTGCAGAGCAGGCTTGATTAAGCATTCTAATTAGACCATGTTGGAGCACGTTTATAGGCACCCTTTGGAACTTGCATATTGACACTGCAGACTGGGTGAAAAATGCTACCAATTCAGTGTAATCACTTTAGGTCACATCTACATTTGCAGTTAATTTGAAGCAATAAACTGGTGCTTATTGCATCAGAGTTTGTTTCCTCCAGGCACATTGTTTGAATGTGTGCCTGGGACAGTGGCACATTGAGCTGGGTTGGAGCAGCCCCAGCTGGCAAGAGGTCCAGAGGGGTTAGTCTACCAGCCTATGGCTGCTCCAACATGGTTCAACATGCTGTGGAAGGATTGGCTGGGGTGTGAGGGAGTTCCAGTGAGGGGCTAGTCAGCAGGCAGCTACTATATTGAAGCTCCCTTATGTCTCAACAAGCCAGATCAGTGTCTACACATGCACTGCTGCACACAAATAAACTCTGTAGCAGGGTAGTAACTGCATTTACAAGTACTATCCTGCTGCAGCATGTATTAGTTTCCTGTGGCCTAATAGGGCCATATGTATAGATGCCAAGAGGTTTATTCCATAGCTAATTATGCAACTCTGCAGTAGACATCTCAGGTAGATACGCCATTATGGATTCATTTTGCCTTGGTGCAAATGATAACACAAGATGCAAACCAGTGGGTAATCAGCAACACTGATATTTTCTTGTTAAACTCCAGGATACTTGCTGTAAATGTTGCTGGAACTCTGTCTTCTAAGAAATCTAAAAATGCAGTGGGAGTGATGGGAAAGATGCTGCCATTAGGGAGCAAGGTCACTGAAGACAGACAAAGCTTAATTCTAGTTCCATTGTAACAAATACAGAATTAAGGAGGTTTAGATGCTAAATCATAAGTGAAGTAAGTACTGACCGAATTCTGTGAAGTGGTGAGTTCCCTCAACTCCCACTGAAATTAATGGGACTTGAGGATGCTCAGCATTTTGCAGAATTGGGCTCTATCAGCACTGGCTATACAATACTAAGAACCCTCAGTTTCTATTGATATAACCCTGAGAGACTGAGTCTTATGTAGGCATTTCTCATATTTACTGAAGTCAATAGCAACTTACTTCCAGCATAAGGTGGGTCATGCCTGAAGCATCATACTGGTAAAATAAATAAATAAAAAAAAACCTGCTAAAAAACAGTCTAGATCTGTAATGAGTGACCTGATGGTAGAAATTAGTGTTTTCATGGCAGTAAGTTACTCTCCAGCATGAAAACAAAAATAGTGAATAAGAAAATACTCTAAGCATGAAACAGTGATAATAAACCAAAAAGCCCAGATGTCACAATGTTTGAAATACCCAAGATTACTTAGTGAAATTTTGGAAAAACCTTTAAACTTCCATAAACAATACCTCTACTTAGGCACAGCAGTGTTTAACTAAGTCCCGGTTATTCTGCTTTTTAAACTACTAGCTGCTGTTTCCAAAAAAAAAAAAAAAAGGTGGTACTTGACACATAGTAAAAAAAAAATTATGACAAATGCTGTGTTAACTTTCAACAAGAAGGTTAAGATGTTGTAACCCCAGGGCCTAAGCTTCTCTTCTCTGTTCTACTATACGTCTTAGGGGATAGAATAGATCTTACTCCTGGGATGACCTCTCTCACCCCAGACCAGACCTTCACAGATCCAGCAGAAGCTCTGCCATTATCAGCCTGGGTTTCCAGGACAGAAGGAAGGAAATTTCCCTTCTGAGGAAGAAAAATACCTAAAACATCAGTTGCTTTGAGATCACGTTTGCCACAGGCAATCAGTAAAGCAAATCAGGAAGAAGGAATTATTACAGAAAAAAACCCTTACCTGCAAAAGCGGTTTTTGCAAAAATAGTTTGAGACACAGATGCAGGAACAAAAGTCAGAAGTATAAAATATTACTCTGCTTCCCTATCTAGAAACAGCCGCACAGTAATCCCTTGTAACCAGCAATTTCCCTGCAGCTGGTGTCAGCCTGTCCCAGTTGAGCCCTAGATGGATTATCCAATTTTCTTTACCAGTTCAGAACCTGGTGCCAGAAAATCCTAGAAATTTCCTGAACACCCTTTTCTCTGCAGGCACCAGATTTTACATCTTTCTAATTTCCTCTTAGTTTTTAGAGAGACCAAATAGTATGTAGATAAATTGTCTTTCTGCACCAGGTGGGACTTGACTGAAGAGGTATATCCACCCATGTTTAACTCCCCTTTCCAGATAAAAGCTTTTTGTGCCAATCTAGTCATTGTTTCAATTCATAAGGCAAGAGTGTCCAACTCATTTGGCTCCACAGACTGGATGAGTGGTGCAGGGCCAGTTGGGCTGGATTAAGTTCCATTCCAGTGCCTGTGTCATGTGCTCTAGGACTCATGCTGCACACAGAACCTGTTCTAGATGGCTTGGAACCCATGTTGCACACAGCACCCTTGCTGGTCCAAGACTGCACTGCATGTGGCCCCCAAAGCTGCTGCATTCAGTGCAACTCCTGGACCAGCTGGAGTGGGTGCTGTAGGCAGCATGTGACCCAGCCAGGCATCATACGAGGTGCTTGTCCCTGAGTGGGCACTGTGTTCAAGTGCAGTCCTGGACCCATCAAGGTAGGCGCTGTATTGCACAAATCATAACCAGCCTGAGTAAGGGCTATATGCAGTGTGCTTCTCAGGGCCCTGTATGTGGGGCCAGTCCAGCAGCATGTGGGTCAGCTCAGGCCCAGGGGCAGCACCATGGGCCTTATGATGGGACTCTGCAGGTTCAATACAGGCCATATATTAGACATCCTTGATGTAAGGGGTAAATGAGACCTTCTCTGAATGGGAATGGTTCTGTGAACTTCATAAAGGGAATTTTCTTTTTATAAGCTTACTTTTTCCAATGTAATGAAAATATGTTAAGCAGCATACATTATGACAAAGAACAGCACAAATGTCCCTATTATCACTGCTTCATGTACAAGTATTTTTAAGGTTATTAAATCTGATGGATATTAAAATGGCTTCACTTTTCAGAGACATTAGACACCCAAAGCTCCTACAGGAACTACAGGTGATTATCAGCCTCTCTGCCAATCTGGCCATAGTTTTTTTGTTTGCTTGTCTTAAATATTGATGACTCTTCAAAGTACCTGTTATTCACAAATCTTAGATCTCTGATGTGTACAAGACTACTGCAAATGCTGTAAGTTTCCAATAACTATATGAAAAGAAGCTGATATAGTTTTGCTTAAAGACAGATATATGCAAGATGGATATATCTTAATTAAATTTATTTTACTTATATGTAATTTATGAATTCCAGTCACTGTTTCCTTGTCTCAAATGTAACTCCTACTATATTCCATGCAGATAGTGCAGTAAATTACTTTTCCTACAATGAGACCTAGACCGGGGCCTCAGGCACAGCTATCATATAAACAAATAATAAGAGTGACAAACCTGCAGTCTTTTTAATTGCCCAAATCTAAGACAACTTGTAATTTAAAGACACAGAATGCAAGTCTAAAATCAACACCCCCTTCCCACCCATTGCAGTGGGGAGGCAGCACTGGGGAGAAAGCAGTGGAGGGGAGAGGGGGAAGTGGCAGGGTGGGGGTCAGGCCATCCTGCCCTTCTGTGTCTTTCCCCACAGTGTCTGCTCCTCCCCACACATGAATACCCCTCTTCCGGTCTGCCCCTCAGCTACTTACTACACTCCCAACCACCTAACCCCTTCACTGCTGCATGCAGCATTTCTGGGTGGCTCCGAGATAGGTCCCTTGCTGCTCTCTGGTTGTGTGCTGGGTTCTGCACTGCTCCCTGAAGGGGAATCAACACACAAACAAAAGAGCAGCCGGAGCAGCATACAGTCAGAGAGTGGAGAAGGAATCAGCACTGGGTCTTACGCTCCTCTCTCTACCTCAGAATCACTGCTAAGACAAGGCTTTATTTTCCCCACGATGAACAGAGAAAACAAACAAACAAACAAACAAAAACTCATCTTGGAAATCACATAAATATGGTACTACCATGTTTAATGTTCACAGCTCAGTCAAATCTGCCCTAGGTTGAATTTAAAGTTTTAAACAATTAGAAGAAACTGGAGATAGCTTCAGTGAAATCCAACCTCTATAAGGCCAAAAAATAGACTTGAAAGATGAGAGCCCCTCAAAGAGAACACCCTCCTAGTTGCCCCCCTCCTATTCTAAGCTAAGGAGACCATAGCTTGTGCCTGTCTGGATGACTGCCAATATGGACCTGGGAGACCTCCTCAGGGTGACTGCAGATGTTAAGAGCTGCATTCTACCTCATAGTGCTTTACAGAAAGCACCATGAGTTATAGCTCCCCAGTGTTTGCCTATTGGGTTGGGGTGGGGATCAAGGGTGCCTGCACTAGACGTAGCTAGCAGCCTTCAAAGGGGAGGGAGCAGCGCAGAGCTTCTGAGTGGGCTTTGCCTGGCCAGAGCTAGAAGTGGGGGATAGGGGTAGGAATGGAACCCTTTCATTTTGCAGGCATCCCCAGCTACCCTGGAAGGTCCATGCTGCTCCCTCCCCCTCTGACAGCCCTGGGGGTGAGGTTGCACTGGTTGGCCCAGCTTCACAAAGCACAAAAAATGAATCCTGGAGGGAACGCAAATTTCCTAAGGCACTCTGCTTTAGAGCACCTTCATCTAAGACTTGATTTGACATAGTTAATTTGCTGCACGAGCATTCATTTTAAAAGCACAAAGCAGCCATACACACGTGTTACTTCATGGCTATAGAGGGCTTTCAGGGGCCCAATCACATAAAAAGTGAAACCTGTGTAAATGCCTTCAAGTAACCCCACCTCAAACCATTTAGGGATTAATATAATATTTTTCTTGCCATTGTTTTAACTGCTCAAAGTTATTGTGTTTAACATTTTTGCATTGTTTATCCTGTTAGCCCTAAACCAACTAATGCTTAGTTATTTATCTGATACATCAATGCCCATGGCGATCAGCTTAGGACTAGAGTCTGCAGAGCCCAGTGAATGAAGTGCCTACAGTACTTGTCTCCAAGATCATGGTACATGCTGATACTGCTTAGACCTCGTAAAGACCAATATACCACAATAATAAATCTCACTGAAGGTAAACCATAAAGCTCACCTTGACATTTTCAGATGGCCAGAGTAGACCTTTATGAAGGGGTGTAGAAGGTTCTTGTATAAAATACTGCTTACCATGCATGCAGCTTTGAGCTTTTTTAGCAGCAGCTTCCTAGTATATGGATTGCAGCAGATGCCGTGAAAGCTAATGTTGACTTTCCAATATTCTAATATTAATCTATGGCAGTATATCTTAAAGTGATAATGTGAAGGAGTAGCATGGAGAGGAAGGGATAAGAGTGCAAGTTACTAGCAGATTGGGTTCTGAAGTACAAAACTGGAAATATGATCCCAGAATAAGTGATGCACAAATGCCTAAGTTTGAGAGATCCCTTTAATGGTAGCTTTGAAGTGTAAATTTGGCCATTGGCTGCTAACTTAGAGCACATGAGAGAAAAAAAAAAAAAAAAAGAAAAAAAAAGTATTGTATTAATGAAACAGCACAACTTTCAGTGATCTGTACATATCAACATGCTGTGAGCTATCAGTACCCCCCCCCAGCTGTAATTTGGTACAAAGAGATTGGGGGTAGACTGCTACGTAGCAGTTCCTACAGTAATTTACTGTGAATGGCACACTGAGCATTTTATGAGATTTTGGAGAGAGCACATGTACATAGTGAGAGGAAAAAAAAAATAAAACTCTCTCCTATAAAATCAATTCCTACTGCGTTTGAGAAGTAGGCCTCTATAAGGGTGCTTGTACATGTTACAGGGGGTTTAGTCCCCAGGGTTTCATTTTATGCCCCCTAAACTGAAACAGTGGGTTTTATTTTTTTTCCCCCCCTCACTGTGTATATGTGCTCTCTCAGAAATCTTATAAAATGCTCAGTGTGCTATTCACAGTAAGTTAACAGTCCACCCCGATCTCTTTGTACTAAATTACAGCTGGGGGTGCTGATCTCACAGCATGCTGATATGTACAGATCACCAAAAGTTGTGCCGTTTCATTAATTTAGATAATTTAAATTGTGTCACTTCATTATTTTTATTAATTTAATTTTTATACATATATTATACACTCAAACTTTTTTACCGCTCCCATCCCCCCCACCAGCAAAGAAAAACCTTTTCAGCCATCTCTGGCTTCCCCCACATCCCTCTCACCCTGTTACCACAGACCTAAGGGCCAGCTACTACCCTCTCCTCCCCTGCCCACCACAAAGCAAAGGAAAAACATTAGGATTCAGCCATCTCTGGCTTTCTCTCCTCCACCATCAATGAAGACCAACCTCTGCCTTCCTGCTAGAGACAATGCACGTATGGCAGAAGTGTTGCAACAAAATCTTATTTTTTTTTTAATACAGTCAACAGTAACTATTAACTGCTGAATGTTTTAGTGTTCAGCTGTGATTGATTGGTGGCCTACAGAGCACCCATTCCATCTGCAACAGCCAGAACATGTGTGGCCAGACAATTCCATACAATAGCTCCCTGATCACCATTTACTTGCTGATCTCAGGAAGCACCATGCCCTGCTTGCCCACCTCTATCTGGCTGCTGCCTCCTTCACTTCCTCAGATCATGAGTCACTGAAAACCTCTCATCCTCTCTCACAAATATTGTGAAGCATGCAGGCTGCCACAATGAAGGTTGTAATGTTTCCTGGATCCACCTCAAGCTCTTGCCCTGTGGGGTCAGGCCAACTCTCAGGATCTCAATATTGTGCTGTAAGACAGGAGGGTGAGACAATTGCACATATACAAACTGTAACAGGAAGGACGTCAGGGTCACTGTGCTCTCCCTTGCTGCCTCCTTTACCACGCCAAGCTGTTGGCTTGCACCCTCATTCTCACCTGCTACAACTTTGATTGTATATATTTTTATAGGGACCCTGCCTTCCTTCTTTTTGGCCACGGTTGTCCTGTCACCTCTATTTCTTCTACTGTAGTGTGTTTTCTGCACTCCTCAGCCTTATGGACTATGCGTGGCTCCTACCTCCCCAATACCATGCCCCAAGCCTCACAAATGTAATAGATGTTGTTAGGCCTCTCTGTTCGCACCCTCTCTAGTGCTTGGCCTCTCCAGTTCTGTCTCTCTCTCTTTCTATGCCCTTCACTCCAGGGCTTGCTTTCTCAATAGTGCTGCCCTTTGCTCCAGGGCCTTCTCAATAGTTGTCCCCTTTTCTGGGGCTCACCACGCCCACACTGGAGCTTCTCAACAATGCCTCCTTCTCTGGGGCTTCTCAACTGCCCCCCTCCGGGGCTGGGGTCTATGTACCCCATATGCAGTGCCCTCACTGACATTGGGGTCCCCACACTATTGTGAGTCCCCTATGAGGCCTCCTCCATCCCCTAATAGTCTCACCCAAACCACCAGTGTAACCAGTAGCAAACAAAAACAGTAACATAAACACCAGCCTCTTGGCTACCACATAAACATAAGCCACTAGCTATAACTATGCTCACACGTACCAGGTTCTGTATCCTACCACAGTGACTAATGTTCTGGCATCCAAGCTTAGCTTCTCTTTCCTGGAAGAAATCTCCTTCTCCCTTAGATGCTGGTTGGGAACGGCCTCTGACCTCCTGCCTGTGCTTTATATAGGAGCCAGGCCCTGCCCCTTTCTTCAGCTGGCTAGGCAGGTGTGGGTCATTATCGCACTAGTTGCCTCAGCAACTAGCCCCTGAGGAGTCTTCCCTGCTCTCTCAGAAGCAGGCACCTTAGTACCCTGCTACACAAACACACAAATCAATTAGGTGCATACACACACACACTACCAACTCAGACACATACACATCCAAACCAGCTTAGGCACGTGCATACCTATCAATTCAAGCACATACGCTATACACCCCAAAAGTTAGACACAGATCACTAATTCATATATTATGCACACAATGATATACATACATACATACATACACACACACAAAACCCAACTACACATACACACAGGTAAGTTCCTAACTTGGATAGTACAGTGTGTATGTGTGTGCTTGGGGTACCTGGGGGAAGGTTCAGATGAGAGAAAGAGAGTTAAAGTGTAGGTAGTGAAAGTTGCCAGAAGCAGGATTAGAACCAGTAGACTACAGAGAAGCTGGCTGAGGAACTGAGGCTTGAGTATACTTAAGGTAGACTGGGGCTGGAAACTGAGGCAGACACCTGAGCTATTGTGGGGGGCAGATAAGTTGAGGCAAGGAGGAAATAGTGGGGAAACAGACAAAAACCCAACTCAGGATTTCAAAATAACAGGTTTATTAAACAGACAACACACTAGACAGCCCCATGAAGTTATTAGTTCCCACCCACCCAAGCACTCACAAAGGCAGCAAGAGAAAGAGACTCAGTGGAAGGGTTGAAGTCCAGGTGGGGAAGAGAAGCAGAGTCCAAGTCCTTGGTTGAAGAGGGGGTAGGGGGTGATAGCTACCTATCCAGGCTGGAAAGGGATCCTTGTCCAGTAGGTAATGTCCAGAGGGGGGGTCGCTGGTAGGGCCTCTGGGTGGATAGGTGGTGTGGCATGGTGCTGGTCCAGATGGAGAGGGCGTCCGAAGGAGTCAGTCTTCACTACCCCTTTTATGGGGCAGACAACGTCTAATCTCTATGGGGAGGGCTTGTCCAGGCAATGTCAGTCCTATCCCAGAGGGCTCCAGGTGTTCTTACTGAGCACGTGCAGCCTGGCACAATGGTGGATTGCCTCATCTTTTCTTTCCTGAATGCTGAGGGTGGTTCCAATGGCTGGGTCATTGGTCCAGGTCATTGGTCCATTTTCAGAAATGGTTGGGGAAGGGGAGGGAATGCATTTTAAAAGGAAAAAAAAAGAAAAACTAGGGGTTTTGCTACCACGCCTGTACTTGAAGGACCCCCACTTTGCTTTCACATGGCCAAAGACACATTCAACAGTCATATGGCATTTGCTGAGATGGTAGTTGAATATGGACTTTTGCCAGTCAGTAACTTGTCCTTCATATGGCTTCATGAGTCATGGCAGGAGGGGGTAAGCCACATTTGCTATGATAAGCAGGGGCACTGCAACACCCAGGATCACTGCATCATGGACCCTGGGTCCATATATTCCTTTCTCCATCAAGCCAGGCAGTGGCAAGTTTTGAAAGACATGCACATCATGAGTGCTGCCTGTCCAGCCTGTATAAATATTAGTGAAAGGTCCTCAGTGATCCACTATGGCTTGGAGAATCACCAAGGCAAATTTCTATCTGTTGATGAATGACTGGTTCTTCTGGGATTGGGATAGGACTGGGATGTGTGTGCTGTCCAATGCAGCCACACAATTAGGGAACCCCATTGCCTTGAAGCCTTCAACAACTTTTCTGGGGTTTCCTGGGGTTATGGAAGCAAAGTATGAAGTTATTCACCACAATGTCCTGCAGCTTCACACACTGCCACTTCAGCCTTGCAGGGAGCCAAACTGAACTGATTTCTGATGAAACGCAGGCTGGTGGGGGTGGCCAATTTTATGATGACCATGGCCACCATCTTTTTCTGGTGGTATGGGGTGATGTATGACAGTCTCCTGGTGCTCAATGTATGGAGATAGCAGCAAGACTATGTTGAATAATGTGTCCCGGCTCATGCAGAAGGTGTTGAGCCACTGCTGATCATTTCAAAACAAGAGTACGATAATTCCCACCAGTCAGAGCTGCTCATGTGTGTCCAGACCATGCGATCATTGCTCTGTACGTTGATCCATGGAACCATGGCAGTCTCAAGATCCATAGCTACCCCTAGGGTCTCCAACTGCAGCTGTTCGGACATTGCCTCGTATAACAAGGTATGTGAAGCTGCTACCCTGCATTAGTGCTTCTGTACAAAGGCCTTCATAGCATGCATCGCATTTAGTAGCTGCATGCCTGCATTATCAAGTGTCTCCATTCTCCAGTTGGACACCTCCAGGGAGTCCAAGAACATCTGGTTCTCATCACTGATTCCATCAGGGGTGAGCTAAGCCATTCTATTATGCAGAAAACAACTGTTTCCTTGGAGCACTACTTTCTTATGCTAAGAGAGTTAACTACGTAAAGCTTTTGAATACGAACATTAGCATTAGGATAGTCATGTCCTTTAAATTTACATTCCTAACCTAGACAGCTCAGGTTCCTGTAAACACACCTCCTGTAAAACCTTGGGGTGTCCAATGTACCCAGAAACTCATCATCTACCCAGGGGTGCAGAACATAGCACCTAGCAGAACAATGACCAGAGTTACCTTGAATTCCCCTCCCCACCCCCTGAGAAAACACTCTAAACATAGCAGAAGCTGGGGGAAGAGAGGTGGGTGTGAGGTCCCCACACCCGTTTTTTTGAATAGCTTCCATTAGTACATTGAGAGGTATGCCAGACTTCTAATTGTCCGAGGTCTCCAAACACCCTGGCTTTCCAGGACACATGTTCAGTGGGGAAAAAAGGGGGTGTTGAGCAGAACGCTGAAATGGCTGAACCCTGAATTAAGGAACAGGTGGCAAGTTTCAGGAGATTGGCCTTAATGGCATTACTAGCCCTGTTTTTTACATTTCAATTCCTACACATTCCTGTAGCTGCCCCTCTTGTAAAATCTTGGGGAGTCTGATGACCCCAGAAACCTGTATCTGCCCAGGGGTGCAGAACATAGCACCCAGAGGAACAATTATCAGAGCTGCTGTTGAGCCCCAGCTCAAGTCTGGGATCGTGCCCGGTATGCAACAACAGCCAATGAAGATACCAGGGGTGGGAGTACAGAAGAAGTTTATTGCTAGCAATAAATGGTGTGAGCGGATAGTTCATGTAACAAGCACACAAGCAATTTTCCTTGGTTTACTTATATACCCTTTTCTATATATGCTTCTTACTACGATTGGTTAAAATTCTACATAACAATCTTACATAGCTATTTCTCTATGCGCATGCTTAAACACTCACATTTTAGCTGTGTGGCTCATTTGGTTGTTAGCTCTCCACCCAGGGGCTCATTTGGTTGTTAGTTCTCTGCCCAGGGGCGTAACATTTAGTATTATAATGAGTCCCTTTCACCTAGTACACTGTCTCTTCTTGTTTTTCTTTGAGTTCCTTCACCTAGTACTGTTGTTTCTTCTTATCATATCTGTAAAACAAGATGTTTATAGGACATCCTAGACA